>OVAP01007823.1:0-10415 GCA_900406295.1 Aurinia saxatilis
ACTATTTAGCCATTAGATGATCATATAAGGATCATCCAGAGTTCAATTAATATTCCTATATATAAATACGACACTCTAATATGTACACAAAAATTGATACTCATTTGATTTACGTCTAGGATCCGTATAAGAGTCTGGACATATATAACATTGTTTGATTAGTTTGTTTTTGTGTGTTTGCGTTTTACCCTTCTAAATGAATAATATGTACCTTGTGACTCTATATCTAGTTTTGGTAGGCCTTTATTCACTACTTTTTATGAAGTAAACACCGTAGACACTGTATTTAAAAGTTTTTAATCTTATTAAATTAATCAGCAATCGTGATTTCAAAACTCTAATTATCTGGTTAAGGTCCGCTTCAATTTTAAATGGCTATCTGGAGAGACTAAATGTAGTACGGGGGCAAGGTGACAGAATCGGAAAGTTCATCTCGTAAGACAAAGATAAAAATAGTACAGGGTGTTACAACTTTAGTCAATATATTAGAGGGGGTTTTAAGTTGTCAATTGTTTTTAATGTTTTTAATCTTATTAAATTAATCTGCAATCATGATTTCAAAACGCTAATTTTCCGGTTAAGGTCCGGTTCAATTTTAAATGGCTATCTGGAGAGACCAAATGTAGTACAGGTGCAATTAGACAGAATTGGAAAGTTCATATCGTAAGATAATGAGCAAAATAGTACAGAGCTTCACGGCTTTTGTCGATATAGTACGGGGGGTTTTAAGTAGGCAACCCATTACTTAAAGTACCAACAAAAAAACTGCTCCTTCCGTTCCGATTTTTTTTTTTTCTGAAACATCTTATATTTTAAAACGTTAAATTTGTCAAATTTTCTATGTATTTGTTTTCTTAATTAATACGATAAACTGTTCATTTAAAGATATTTAGTCGATTACTATTGGTTTTGAGATATGAAAATTTGATTAGTGTTGAAAGACAATGTAATTATTATAAAGTGATTTCTTTTTTCTTAATATGTGTGCAACCAAAAAGAAGAAGAAGGTTCATTAGAAATAGAATGGGTATTATTTAAAGTAAGTAATAGAGCTTTTAATCAAATTCACACAATAAACAAAAACAATTGCGGATACAATAATTGAAAACATATATTTTTGTTCAATACTATCGTAGGATTATTATCTGAAAAAAATCAAATCCTTTTGGACAACATGGATTGGTGAAGAACATTGCCAGAGGCATCATAGTAGATGAACTTAGCTTGAGAGTGAGTGATGTGAAGAGACATGAAACCTTGTCCATCATAATACAATTTAAGTTCTTTTGGATCCCATGGCAAAATACTTCCTCTCCATGCCTTTGATCCTCCTCCACTTGTTAGAAATTGGATCTCACTTCACCAATTCCAAAAATAATTATTTTAGTATATCTTAAAACGGTAAAAACTCAACTACATCCAAATTTACATCAATTTATATTTTTAAATTTTAATTTATTTTATAAATCATTTGAGTTAATTATACTCAAGATGTAAAGCAAACTATAACATTGAAAGTTCAAAATCTGAAATGACATCGTTTACGAAGATTTATATTGTTTGGTTAAAATAAATTTCAGTTCATTGATAACAAAACAAAAGTAATTTCAGTTATGCTTTTAGAAAAACACAGTTACGAAAATGATTATTTACATATTTATTTCGTACACAAATTTTTTACTCAGTATAATTTAAACTAAAATCACTATAAAGCAATTTTAAAACTGAAACAAAACAAATTGTTAGAAAGGGTTGCGTCTAGTACATTGATAAAAAGTAGTTTCAAACAAAAAAAAAACTAATTTTCTAAGAATTGTACCAAAATCCAATACATAGTTTCATTCTTATTAAATCTGACATAAATTAAGTTGGATCGAAAGAAGATGTAAATAGAGTTACTTTACCCGTCAGCGCCAATGTGTTGTAGGCAGTGATCATGTCCGTTTATGTATAAATCTACTTTATTCTCCTTAAAGAATTAATAAAAACACAATTATTATTCTTGTTAGTGTAAACAAATATTATATAAAAAAATATCCAATAGTTCAATAGAACCAAAATTCAAAAACAAAAAAATCATGTTAACTTAAGAACCATGTTATAAATGATAATGTTACCTTTATAATTGGAAGAAGATGATCTACAAGTTCTTGGGTCACACCGTGTTCACCTGCAGTTTTGATCCCGTGATGTCCCACCACAAATTTCCAAGTCGCATGAGACTTTTTCATCTCTAAATCTAAATCCTAATATTTCAATATTGAAGTTTAAATTACTTGAAAATATTTAACAAAAAGATGGCAATATCTGATTTTAAACATATATATATTCTTACATGTAAGAGGTTTGAAATATATTTTTTTCTGGGTAAGACGTTTTTCCAATCATAAGTGTGATCTTTTGGATCGGTGAAATATTTGTTCACAAATGGATTTGTGTCTACGAAAAAAAAATCCACCATTCCTGAAACCACAAAAAAGATTCGTCGATATATAATCGATAAAAAAACTCAAACTATATAATGGTTGATTAAATCTTTGTTTGTAAGCAATATACAAATATTACAGTTATAAATTTAAGTACCGATACAATGATCAGATTAGCACAACCACCGGATTATATACTTGTATGCATATTTGAGTCTTATTGCTTAATTCAATTAGCTCAGTGAACCCCATTGACAAAAAAAAAACACTAAAAAATTTGAAAGTGGATTTGAACTCAACTAAATGTAATTTCCATCATAATTTGAATTTCATGCCGAAATTTATTTGGATAAGTGTGGTTTTACTGTCCCTAGTATTTTACTAAAATTTAGAAAGATGTATTGAACACATACATTATGTATTAATGGTTATTAAAAATATATTAAATATTCCGATGAATAAAAAAAGTAAAGAAAAACCTGATGATAAGACAAAAGATCTGCGGCAAAACCATCTCCAATCTTTTTGGGTGAGAACATGACTTAGTTGTGCTGCAACATTTCCTCTGTAATCATGGTTCCCCAAAACTGCCGTAATATTTTTGAGTGTTTGATAACTAATCAGTCTAATCATATATTTCATCATGACGATTAAATGATCATTAAAAGAAAAGAGTCAAGTTTGGGTTACCTGCATACCACTGTTTCTGGAGACTAGGATGAGTGTAGATATGAGAGAAAGACGCTTCAAAGGAAGGATCATTGTCTGATGTTAATCCGTCATCGTAGAAATTATCTCCTACTGATATCACAAAATCTATCTCTAATTGCTCTCCCACAATTCCCATCTGCCATTTATCATTTAATTTTTTTTCTTAATAATGCATAATGTAAGTATTTTTATATATCGAGTAAAGTGATAAAATTTTCATATTAAACTGTTCTTTATTTTATTTTAAAACAAATTAAAAGTCTTTCTATTTGGATACTGTTTGTAATGATAGCCATTGTTCTTAATTTTTTTTTGGTGTCATTTTCTTAATTATTATTAGTATATGTGTAATTGTATAATTAATTAAATTATTAACTGATAATTATTTAAATTATATATAGTAATTAGAAGTATTTAACCTAGTTGTTTGTCCTAATGTTATCACTGTAGCACTAGAGATATTCAAACCCGGTCAAACCGAATCGAATCGAACCGAAACGAAATAAATGATATGATACGGTTTTGGTTATCCAAATTATTGTATAAATATTATTTTATAAAAATCGTGAATACAAATATGGTACATATGTATGATAAAAAACGAATATGGTACATATATGAATAGAGAAAACCGATTAACTCGAAAAACCTGATTAGTTTTAATATATATATTCTATTAAGGATCTGAATTGCACAAATATTAGTTTAGTGTAATAAAAATAATCAATTTTACAATAAAAAATCTTAATAAAGTATCAGTAAATATAAACTATAAGAAACTTTAGTTAATGGTGACTCCTTTGTTAAAATCACTATTATTGATTATTCTCTTAAAATGATAAGTTTTCATTAATTTTTTATTTTTTATTTAATGTTATAGACAAATACTTTTTTATTATCTTATGTTTGATTTACTTTAGTTATTTATAATTCTTGTTATCGTTAGAATCTACCAAAGTTGAAACAAAATTAAATATAATTATGATTTTTATTAAAAATCAGAAATTAAAAATATCGCAACAAAATTGAACTAAAATAAATATGATATATAGCAGCTAAATCTCATAAATCGAACAACCAACATAAAAAAACTGAAATGAAAACCAAACTAAATGCCCCTAGCATAACTGATGGGATTCGAGCACCACTAAACAAAATTATAAGAATATGCTTTGTAGTGAAGCGTATCAATTCGTCAATTACAAGAATGTTCGACGAATATGCTTGTTCTATTAATTTTGTGTCTACCTAATTGCGTATAACGAATAACTTCCTACTAGAACGACATTGACCCAGCATTTGAATATAGATTTTTGCGTAATTTAATGTTTTTTCTTATGTAATTACGTGATTTTTGTTTTGTCTTTGGTCTGATGTAATAACGTGTTTAATCTTTCAACATTATATATATATATATATATATATATATATATGGATGAGAAAACAAATACACATAATAAACAAGTACCCGCATTTCTACCAAAAATCAAACCTAATCGCCGACCAAAATATTTTTAAAGTCAAACATTTGGATATGCTGAATTCTTAATATCTATATTTTCTTAGGAATTAAAACATTGATCATCTGTTTAATTATCCTTTGTTTTTTGGTATTTCTTTGAATCTAAGAAATTCACTTCAACATCCAAATATTTAACGACATACCAATTTATTGTACTGTTATATTTGTGGCCTTTAACAAATCTTTCCTTTTTCGGATTTAAAAAAAAAAAAATCCATACTTAAACGTTGTAAAAAAAATCCATACTTGCTAAACGCTTTCTGTCGCTCTTTATTTCTAATGTAACCGAATCTTAATTCTACTTAATCAAATTTGGTGAATAATAAAAAAAAACTGTTTTGGTTTGAATCGTAAGAAACGAAAGTAATATGATCGAAAAGCAAGGTTAATTAGTAGTTATTTCAAATAATTTATTTGTTATTTACCTGATGAGCAACGAGAGACTGATTAAAGGCTCCTTTTCGTCCCCAATCTCCGACGACCAGAAAACTCAGAGAGCCATCAGATTTCGTCACCGGATGCTCCAAACGTTCAAGTTTCGACAAAGAACCATCAATGAATACAGATAAAAGCATCAAACATACACTAAACCACACGCCCATTCTCATCTTATTTGTTTTCTCTGCTATGAGAAAATTATATACACATGCATGTATATATATAAAGAGAGGTGCCTAAACAACAACAAATATAGATGGATCCGTGAGGAAAACATTGTGGATAGGATATTCAAGGAAATGTATAATCATTTTTTTTTAAGTAAGAGGATTCAGACAGCTTTTTCCAAAGTAATCAAATATAATTTATTCAAGGTATGTTTCACAGCTTGTGTTATACGTTTACGTCGGTTTGATTTCCTGATTTTTGAATTAAAATTTCCCCATTATTTTTAATTATGTATATATATTTCTCTAATCATGTCTACTATTAACATTTGTGCCATATTTGATACATCAATGTATCTGTATGAAAATAGTAAAAAATCCAGAAATTATTTTTGATTTTGTTTGCTTAAAAAATCTGTGAAGAAATTACTGATAATATCATGGATTTCTTTCTGGTTGTAAATTGATTAATTCTCCTTGCGTCTCATTTATACTTAGCAGAATATTTGCAGAAATATTCATATACATGACTGAAGAGATTTACTTTTATACACAAATATAGTATCCAATCAAATTAGATTTGAAAACTTTCTGATATCTATCACTCTATCAGTTTTCCTATACTTGAAGAACTCTGATTCCTAATGACGAGAAGATAACCGGAATAAACCGATACTGAATTACTTAAAGCTGATGTGCCTTTTTCTATCTTCTAAATTAGTGGGATTTATCCTCACTTCTTCACGTCATTCTTGTTAGAGCATTTTCGGGAGAACCTGAATGGACATTAAGAAAAAAAATATTATGAAATGATTAGGTCACGTGAAATATTAGCATTAGAAATATAATAAAATGTGAAATACTAATGAATTATACAAAGTAATATGCACACCTTTAAATATGATGTATAGACCAAAGGATTTGTGGTCTAGTGGTACTATAAGGAGTTTTTTTTATGCTTTTAAACCATATTAAGTATGGTAGATTATTTTTCAAAATTAGAATATCTAAAGGTTAATTCTGGATACCGAAAAAAATTATATACCGAAGATCTAGAATTCCTATCAATTTATCAAAAAAGAAAAAAAAAACATGTATAAATCGATAACCTTAAGTTTCTTTCTTTGTCTTTGACCCAGGGGCGGATCTACAGTATTTAAGGTGGGTGCACATGCCCCCACCAACTATATGAGATTTTCTAGCTAGCTAGGACCAATTATACTGTAGTAGATGAATTGGTTTCTGTGTACCATGTAAATTCCTTGTGTCAAGGGTTCAATTCCCCTACGTTCTTATTTTTAAGGTTTTTTTTTTTAGGTATGATATATTATTCTTTAAATTAGAATATCTATAGGTTAATTCTGGATACAAAAAAATTATATACGTACCGAAGGTCTAAAATTCTTATCGATTTATCAAAAAGGAAAAAAACATGTATAAATCGATAATCTTATGTTTCTTTCTTTATCTTTGACCATTTTTTTTTTCCAATCAGTTATTTTATGTATAAAAACAAAATAGATAAAACGAAAAATCAAAATATGTCTCCACCTTATATAAAAAAATCAAAATATGTCTCCCCTTAGTCATACAAAAATAACTCGAAGATTATGAAAATGATTTTGTAACGTGAAATATGGGCACAAGAAATTTGATAATATGTGAAAGACAAATATAAATAACATTTTACTTAGCAATCCTTTCCTCCTTTTTAATCAGATCAACCATTAGATATCGGAATAGACCCTCCTCTTTCCATACGTGCTCCATTGATGCAAAACGCGACCAAAGCCATCGTAAAAAACAACACGTAGTCGGGCTTCAGATATGTCAACCGACATGTATCCTTGTCCATCGTAGTAAAACCTCATCTCTTTTGGGTCCCACTGCTTCACATCTCCTTTCCACGCCTTGGACCCACCGCCACTTGTCAAAAACTGTATGCCACTGTACAAAAGCGCGTGCCGTTATTTTCCCCATACGTTACTAATCCGTAACTAATTGATTTAATTAATCACCTGTCGATGCTGCTTATGTGCTCCAAGCAATGATCATGCCCGTTTATGTAAAGATCCACTTCATTAGCCTAATTTTCAACAAAAATGATAAGTAATTGTCTTTTTCATTGGCTAATTACTTATATGATAGAAAAATATTACCTCGAGGACTGGCAAAAGTTGTTTCTCAAGCTCTACGGTGTTTCCATGGTGACCTGCACTTTTAATCGTGTGATGACCTACTACTATTTTCCATTTTGCCTCTGATTCTTGCAATGCCACGTCGACATCCTAATATGTAATATTTGTTTCATTAATATTTCAACAAAAATAGCTTTATGGTAGGATAAGGAAACTAGCTAGGTACCATTAAGAGATTATTAAGGTACTTGTTTCTTGGTAATACGCCTCTCCAATCATATACATGGTCCTTTGGTTCAACAAAATATTTATCTACAAACGGTGTTGTGTCCACAAAGAAAATATCCAAGATATCTACAATAATAGTTGATTGGAGATATTATTATATACATTTCAAAATAAAAAAAAAGATATCTCTGTTTTTTTGTTACTCTAATTAATTACTTACCGGCGTTAACAATGTAAGATCGTAAACAAATCCATCTGCAGTCCAAATCTCTCAGGATGGGGCTGAGCTGCGCGTCGACGTTGCCTCTATAATCATGATTTCCTAATACTGTGAAAGTATGTGTAGAAATCAAAGAAAACGTAAGGAAAAATAATTAACTATAAAAACCTTCTTACAAAACACCTAAATGTAATTAATATTATATTTAGTTATTTGCCATTGAAAAGTATATACAATGGTATGTTTAATCTAATTTATCCAGATAATTTTTTTTCTCAAACAACATAGAACATAAGTTGGATTCAAAATAATTTTATATGGTTTACTTACCATTATACCACGGTTTTTGTAAACTAGATGTTGTGTAAATATTGGTAAAAGAATCTTGAAATTGAGAATCATATGGACTGATTATTCCATCGTCATAGAAATTATCTCCAGTTGAAATGATGAAGTCGATATCCAAATCTTTTCCTGTTTTTCCCATCTACATGTCAAATAATTGTAATAAAACATATAATTAGCAAAAGATATGAATTAAAAAATGTAATCTAATGAAAAGCATAAAAATTGGTACTTTAATATATAGTTCTATAAGTGCAAAAATTAAAATGACGAAAATAATACAAATATATATATATATATATAATATAGCTTCCCAATTAAAGAATAAAACTGAAAAGATAATTTTGTTCTTCTTTTCTTTTTTTTTTTGGGAACTACTTAGCCACGACAAACTTGATCATTTACACTACAGACCAAACAAGAATTGATAAGAAAAACTCCTAACAGTTTACTTGTAGGATCATATAAGCAACCAAGATTAAAATGAGAAGTGGGTCTGCAACAATGGACAGCCTTAAGATTCTTTGTTCCACGTAAGTTACGTAACGAACTTAAAGATGTAATTTAACTTATCCCGCACGGCATAATTAACGTTTCACATTCGCATAAATTGTAACGATAATATATTATATACCTCAATTATTATCACTATAATATTCTTATACTTTTCATGCAATAACCCGGGAAATATTGATATTAATATTGGTTACTTACTAAGCCTAATTAGTAATTTAAGCAACGATGCATTCGACGTCAAGCAAACATATTACGACACGCTTCCCTCGATTCTTCTACTGTAAAACTATACTTTAATATATGATTTATCTATAATCATTTTCGTTTTCTCATATTCATCACACGATAACTTTTTTAAAAAAAATTCTTGGAATTTGCATAAGACATGTATACATATGTATATGTTACCTGAAGAGCAACATGGGACTGGTTATAAGATCCTCTTCTTCCCCAGTCGCCGACGACAAGAAAACTTAGTGTACTATCGGCCTTTGGTGGTTGGACCAACCGTGGTAGCTCTGCCGTGGAACGACAGGCGGATAATAAACTAATCAAACAGAAAAAAGAAAATATGGCTTTTGTGGGCTTATCTCTCAAGTTATCCATTGAGAGACTTTGGGGTGTGACTGTGGTTTCCTTGTGGCTTTATGTATTTATAGGCCTTTATGTGGATAGGAATTGGGGTTCTTGAGCGAAGAAGAAAATATTAATGTAATATAATGACTGTAAATTTTGTTTTTGTTTTTTGAAGTTTTCTCTTAAAGTGTCTTTTTCTTGATGATATATACACTAGCTTTATAGCTAACTAGATTAGGATACGTGCGTTGCATACACAATTGTTTTTTTTTAAAAAATTACTGAGTTTATCTAATTAATGTTATATAATAATTTTAGAAAACATTATTTGTATGATTTTTTTTTTTGACAGTATACTAATATAGTTTTTTTTTAAAAAATTATCTTAATATAAATCAAAATAGATAAATAAATAAAAGCTGTGAAATATAATATGCTTAATAGTAATATAGTATGATAATTCAAATAAAAGTAAAAATATTATTTTAATGTATTAAATTTGTTTTTGAATTTATGTTGTTGAAAACTTCCTGAGATACAATATTCTCTAAAATATTATTGCGGTATGATTTTGTTCCAACATTTAACTAATCTAATGTTTAACATCATTGTCGTATGAGATGTCCTTCATCTAGGTGGTCTCTAAATTTTTGAAGAAGAGTTGTGATGCACTGAATCTTGTATCGTGTTTTCCTATTTAATTTGATAACAAAATAAAAATAATAGACAGGATATTGTTTGTATTAAAAAAAAATATACAAAACATGGGTGATTATGAAACTTTATGAGTCGATTGTGATTTGTCATAGTAATTCATGCTCACGTTCACAATAAGATTCAGAAAAATAATTATAAAAATACTAACCTACGTGAACATGCATGTGTGATTATGAAACTTTATGAGTCGATTGTAATTTATATAATAAGATACCAATCAAAGAACTAAAATTTTAAAAATTTAAACAAATCTGTGGCTAACTACAAATTTTCTTTCACTCAAACATATTTATTTTTCGTGAAAGAATTTTTTTAATAACGATTCAGTTGAAGAGCTCTGCTAGTAGAATTGAAACTAATATATATATATATATATATATATATATATATATATTTTTTTCTTACAAAATT
>OVAP01007824.1:0-10414 GCA_900406295.1 Aurinia saxatilis
CTTGATTCAACACATAAACTTTCACCTTGAGAAGGTATAGTGTGAAGTAGACTAAGACTGTGATCAACCATATGTGTACCAGTTCCAATTAAAACTGAATTTAAAGACAAAGTAACTTTTCCGTGCTCAGTTAGACAAGAATAACCATATCTGTCTAAATAAGGAACAGAAACCAAATTCCGTCTTAATGACGGTACAACAAAAGTNCAAGAATAACCATATCTGTCTAAATAAGGAACAAAAACCAAATTCCGTCTTAATAACTGTACAACAAAAGTGTCTTTCAAATCCAGATAACGACCAGTACTAAAAAACAGTCTAAAATGCGCAATTGCCTCCACATCCACCGNATAACTGTACAACAAAAGTGTCTTTCAAATCCAGATAACGACCAGTACTAAAAAACAGTCTAAAATGCGCAATTGTCTCCACATCCACCGGAAATCCATTAGTCAGATGAATGCGTTTTTCAGCATCAATTGGTTTTTCGGTAGCTCAGGCAACCCTGCAATGAAACACTCATGTTAGTGGTTGCAGCCGAATCTAACCACCAAGTGTTTTTGGGTACTTCAACTAAGTTCACTTCAGAACAGACCATAGCAAGGAACATACCTTTCTTTCCACGCCAAGCGTGGTACTTTTGGCAGTCCTTCTTCATGTGTCCAACTTTCCTACAAAAGAAGCAGGTATCTTCAACCTTTGTCTGCTTCTTTTGAGTTGGACCTTTAGCAGCCTCATTCTTAACAACCTCATTTTTTCTTCTTTTGCCTTGACCCTTAGAGGTGTTAACCATATGAGCACTTTCAGCCCTCTCTTGTTTCATCCTATTCTCCTCATTCACACAATAAGAAATGAGCTCATTACAAGTCCATTTCGCCTTCTGTGTGTTGTAATTGGATTTCAATTGATTGAACTGAGGAGAAAGAGAATTCAAGACAAAAAATATGAGCACTTCTTCTGGAAGCTCAATCTTGAGAGTCTTGAGTTTTGAAACAATGTTGGACATTTCCAAAATGTACTCCCTTATGTTGCCATTGCCATTGTACCTCATGGTACTAAAGCGATACAGAAGCGTGCTTATTTCTGCTTTATCGCTACTTGCAAACCGCAAGTCCATTTCAGCAAGAAACTGTTTGAGATCTGAGATCTCACCATCACCTCTAAAGGTTTCCGGAATGGTGTCCAAAATGATCATTAAACCAATGCGATTAGAACGTTCCCACTTCNTCACTTTACTTTTCCATTCCTTGTAGTTGGAACCAGTAAGTGTTGAAATTGAACTTAAGTTTGCAAATACTGCAGTGAAATTTGCTAGAAAAGAGAACAATCTTTATTAGTAACTCACTACTAAACTGAAATGAATCAATAATAAATAATCAACGATCACGCAACCCATCCAAGATACCAAGTACAAATATTAATATCAAGTCTTTGGACAGTAACATCAACTGCTAGTGATACTCTTGTTGTAATAATCAAACATTGACGATAAAGTCTGACAAATGATAAACCTATCTTTGGATCGATTTATCATTCTGATGGTATCATAATAATCGTCACATATTTATCATCACAGTTATGTATATAATTCGACCAAATATAAACCTACCTTTGAGTCGATTTAATATTCGCATGAATATATGTACATATAACATTTAATATTATTAATGAAAAAAATATCCACAAGAGAGGCTACTTTGGCAACATCATGCATCAATCAATCCATTTCAAATATTAAACTTGCACAATCTAATTTATTTATTAATTCCAAACTGTATTTATTCTTGCTTAGAGAAATAACATAAAGTCTAAGGACACTGTATGCAAGAATATTGATGCGGCACAGTGGTTTAAGAAGGAGACAGAGAAAANTGTATGCAAGAATATTGATGCGGCACAGTAGTTTAAGAAGGAGACATAAAACGTAGTGAGACTGTGCTTTTGGTTTGAACCCATGCACCAGCAATTAAACCTTAATTGTTTGGCCTTTCGTTGGGCCCGTGCGGGTCCAAATTTTTTTTTTTCAAGATTGGGCCCAAAAACAAAATAGGCCCAAACACAACAAAAACCCTAGTTTCCTTCTCAAAACATAACTGAATCGCAAACCTCATATAACAATTCGAAAATTTGCTCAAAAAAATTCAAAAACAATTCCTGATTTTTTTAAAAAAAGTTACGAGCAAATTTATAACTTAAATTCGAATTTTCCAGAAACTTAATTTTTAATATGATCCAAAATCACCAAAAAATTGATATAACTATGTATAAAATTCCAGATCAAGCATTAAAAACTAAATCATAGATCCCAGAATACTTATTCTAAGCATAAATCTTATAAAACATCAGATTCAACAATCTGAAATTTTCACCTAATTATTAAATCCGAATTTAATATAATAAATCTGAATTATCAAACAAAAACTGAACATGGTGCTCTGATACCAATTGTTGATATTTTTATGATTTCTATAATCATAAACACATGCCAGTTTCTGAATAATAAGATCTGAAGCAAAAGCGTACCTGATGAATCCATGCTTAGGCTTATGAGTCTGGATTATGAAAATCCTTCGAGCTTTGTGATTAGTTAGGCTCTTCCACAACAAACTCAGAAAAGCTGCAGATCTCTGTTGATGGGATGCAGAGAGATTTTCTGTATTTCTCACGTTAGAGTTGTTGTGGGGACCATAACCATCACGTTAGAGTTGCAGAGAGATTTTCTGATTGGTTAGGCTCTTCCACAACAAACTCAGAAAAGCTGTCGATCTCTGTTGATGGGATGCAAAGAGATTTTCTGTATTTCTCACGTTAGAGTTGTTATGGGGACCATAACCCTGATATATATATATATACTGCATATATAATTAATTTCTAATTCGTCCCTTCATCAAATTAGAAATTACCAAACGTATCCACACATTAATTTTTCATAATACTTATGCCCCAAGTCTTTTACTTTATACTAAAGTAACCACATAAATTTTGACTACTATAAATAATGACCCTAACACATTGATTATACATGTATGACCCCAAAATAATTCTTACAGGGCTGCCTTGTGAAGGGCTGCCTTGTGATCAGGTTAGATCTGTACTGAGACTTTGTTCAAGAGTGTTATTTACGTGATTATCAAAACCATGTAATTATTTTTTAAAATCAACATCATGCATTGTATATATAGAGTGGCTGATGTAATATATCGGGAGGGGTGCATGTGCTTCCATAATTTTTTTGAAAACTACTGTGTTTTTTTAACTACTTTTTTTTTTGTGTCAATAACAATAATATGTTTTAAGTAGGGTTCACTCAGGTGGTGACACAGTGACAACTCTAGCACAAATCACTAGACTATAAGTTTTGGTCTTTTAACTAATTTTTTTTATGCACCAATTGTAATTTATAACTTTGCAACCATTAAAAATAGAAAAAAATAAACTAAAAAAAAACTAAGATAACTTAATCCATTTAATAAAATAAAATTCTAAAGTCAATTACGTTTTCTTATTTTTTTTAATTAACTTAGTTACAAACTGATTTTAAACAATGAGTAAACGTAAAATGTATTTGTAAAAAATTGTTTTTATATTAATATAGTAACATTAAATTTTATATTTTCTTTTAGTATATATCTATTCAATACTGGTTAAAAAGGTTTTCTAAATCCACCCCTATATATATATATATTTAAAGATAATCTGTACATGATATTTCTTTATTCAACAAGTATATAGCAAAAGTTTCATTTCATCTCACCAATAATTACCGCAAGAGAATATTAATTATGCTAATGGCGATTTTCTTTTAGGATATAATTATTTTTGACAGATACTTCTTAAAAAATAATTCTATAATAATAATATGTTTTAAGTTGGGCTCACTCAGGTGGTGACACAGTGACAACACTAGCACAAATCACTAGACTATAAATTTTGGTCTTTTAACTAATTTTTTTTATGCACCAATTGTAATTTATAACTTTGCACCCATTAAAAATAGAAAAAACAAACTAAAAAAAACTAAGATAACTTAATCCATTTAACAAAAATAAAATTCTAAAGTCAATTACGTTTTCCTATTTTATTTTATTTAACTTAGTTACAAACTGATTTTAAACAATGAGTAAGCGTAAAATGTATTTGTAAAAGATTGTTTTTATATTAATATAGTAACATTAAATTTTATATTTTCATTTAGTATATATCTATTCAATATTTATGTACCTGGTTAAAAAAGTTTTCTAAATCCACCCCTATATATATATATATATATTTAAAGACAATCTGTGCATGATATTTCTTTATTCAACAAGTATATAGCAAAAGCTTCATTTCATCTCACCAATAATTACCGTAAGAGAATATTAATTATGCTCATGGCGATTTTCTTTTAGGATATAATTATTTTTGAGAGATACTTCATAAAAATAATTCTATAATAATAATATGTTTTAAGTTGGACTCACTCAGCTAGTGACACAATGACAACACTAGCACAAATCACTAGACTATAAGTTTTGGTCTTTTAACTAATTTTTTTTATGCACCAATTGTAATTTATAACCTTGCACCCATTAAAAATAGAAAAAACAAACTAAAAAAAAACTAAGATAACTTAATCCATTCAACAAAAATAAAATTCTAAAGTCAATTACGTTTTTCTATTTTATTTTAATTAACTTAGTTACAAACTGATTTTAAACAATGAGTAAGCGTAAAATGTATTTGTAAGAGATTGTTTTTATATTAATATAGTAACGTTAAATATTATATTTTCATTTAGTATATATCTATTCAATATTTATGCACCTGGTTAAAAAGGTTTTCAAAATCCACCCCTATATATATATATATATATATATATATATAATATTTAAAGACAATCTGTGCATGATATTTCTTTATTCAACAAGTATATAGCAAAAGCTTCATTTCATCTCACCAATAATTACCGCAAGAGAATACTAATTATGGTCATGGCGATTTTCTTTTAGGATATAATTATTTTTGACCGATACTTCATAAAAAATAATTCTACATAAATGGTTTTTTATAGACAAAGCAGTGTAAAATTCTCCTATAAATTAGCTTTCTTCTCGACCAAAACTCTTCATTCATCAAAGCATCTCACACACAACACGACACAATTACTTTTTCTTCTCTTCTTTTCTTTGATCATTTCCTCTTTCCTACACTATTCAAATGGCCACCGTCGAGGTATATACATGTATTCTTTTTCATTAGTCTAAAGTTAGATTGGCGATCTTATTCTCTAATTAAGTATAAGCGATAAATCAAACATCTGATTAATCAACGTATATGCTAAAGACTACACATATACATAATGATCTATGTTATTAGAAAATATCATATATTGTAATTGTTAGCGTAAATCACATAACATCGAGCCGTTTGACGTAACCGAAAACAAACTATTTGCCGTTTATAAACAATTTGGTTTTGTAGGTTGAACAAGTGATTCCAGCAGCAGCTGAGAACGTCGAGGTGCCAACACCAAAGACAGTGGAGCGAGAAGAAGCCGCCCCTGTCACCGAGTCTGCTCCAGCTCCCGTTGAAGTAGTGACTAAAGACTTGGTCGTGGAAGAAACAGAGAAATCAACTGAAGAAACAGAGGAGAAGAAACCAGAGGAGACTGAGGAGATCAAGAAAGAGGAAAAAGCTCCCGTGGAAACTCCGGCAGAAGTTGTAGAGGAGAAGAAGGAAAAAGCAGAGGAAGTTGTAGAGACCAAGAAAGAGGAAGAAGAAGAAAAAAAGACTGAGGAAACTCCGGCAGTTGTGGAGGAGAAGAAGCCAGAAGCAGAGGAGGAGGAGAAACCCACTGAAGTAGCAGCCGTCGAGGCCGCAGCAGCTCCGGTGGAAGAAGTTGCAGTGGAGAAGAAGGCCGATGAGTAAACTGAAGATGAAAGAATTTAGCAAGTGATGTTTGCTACTTTTAAGTACGTTTGATCTTGTTTTGTTGTACGAGTCTTATTAGGCTCTTGCTTTTGCATCATATTACTTTGGTTTTTGTTTTTATATTCTAATATATATTTTCAGTGGTGAAATTAACTATATGATGAATCCTCCTTTGAATAAGATATAAATTATTTTTATATATGATTTGTTTGATCCCGAAATGTGATCCCTATAGATTTATGACATAATCCAACAATTCACATGAAGAGAATGTGATCCCTATAAATTACCTTGTCTCGCTTAAACCTATAATTTTTCTTACTTTGCAATGATTCATATTTCTTTGCCGAGTTCCTTCGGTCGCTAGATTTATTTGTGGATCGGTGTTAGTATGTCTCTATACGTTGTAGATGTTGTTGCGCATAGTAGCGTCAGCAAGTGTCTTGGCTTGTTTTGGTTTCACCCAAGTAGATTCTCAGGTAAGCTTATTGGTCCTTCATAGTGAGTCGATCCGGGTTCTTGGCCATCGGGGAAGGGACTTCCATGAAATGAATCTAGCGTCTCGGAGTTCTTTGTTTCAGTTACATCTCGTTTTTAATCCTGCCTAGGTATGAAGAAGCTAGCTTTGATCATTGTATCTTGACCGTACGTGACCATGCCATTGCCGTGTAGGTTCCATGATGTTTGTTGTGTCCTTACTTTTGCTCTAATTAAAAATGGGAAAGGTATGATAGATTAATTAAATATACAATGGGTGAGAAATAATATTTAAACAATTTTATCCTCTCTTTTTTTTGTCCAAACAAATGGTCCCATCCATTAAAATAATGACAAATGAAACATGTAAAAATGTTGTTCCAATTCTTTTTTCTTTTTTGTCAACAAAATGTTGTCCCAATTCAATTTGCATATACATAATTTTTAATTCTTAAATTCACATTAATCAAAAATAATTTTGGAATTGGAAGAAAGTGAAAAGAATATATACAAATTCAATATAGCTACTCAGTGTAATCAACTATCTTTTATAAATTTTATGCTTTTGTATAGTATATGCTATACACACACACACATATATATATATATATATATATACTATATTATTTTTTTATATAGTTACTTTATTTACTATACATATATAATCAACAATACTAAAAAATAATTGATTATACTTGTAAAATATACAAATATATAGTGAATCATCATAGTGACATTTTTCTCAATACATCAATATATAATTCACTATGATAGTTGACAAAATAAAAATAAAAATAATAATTCACTATGATTAGTATTATATATTACTATCACTCACTCTACAACAAATGAATTATAGGCTATATATAGCTAACTATACATCAAAAGAATTATTGAATATATAGCTATCTCACTAACTATACATCAAATATTGGTATATGATTCGGCCAATTTGAAACATTAGCAAAATTTGCAAAGCTTATTTCATATATATATATATATTTGCAAATTTTGCTAATATTTTAAACAACATACCTTGGTAGTTGGTCGGATCAAGCACTAACATCTTATCCAATAGTTCAAGAGCATCCTGATCAAAACTGTGGTAGAATCGAGAAAAAAAACATCGGAATTAGATTGATGCAACAATAACCGCATAAATTCTGTTACACGCAAATAAAATCTTGAGACACGTTTTGCAAACTTTGAAAAACAAGCTAGGAGAGAATTTCTCCAATTGAAGAGGTAAGACACATCTGCAGCTAAAAAACAGTTTACTGTCATTTTGATTTGTATTTAAAAACAGAAACAAAATTGTCAAGAAAAACCGAGTTTTTTTTTTTTTTGTCATCTGTTTATATTAGAAAAGCCAATGGCAATGGTTACACAAATTCTTAGCCTGAAAGGATACATGAGTTCATAGCCTGAAGATCCAGGAGTTCATTGGAGAATACAAAGATAAGCGAGACTCCTAACTAGGACTAATACTAGGGACTGCACAGGAAATTAGTTGAAAGTCATAGCTAACTGAAATAGACACCAAATCACTCTGCAAATAATCCATGACACCGATAGAAGCTAAAGCTGAGAAAGTAACGGGAACTCGCTAAGACCATAAACTGCACCCTTTCAAACAAGCGGGAGATGAACAGACCGGTTTAAACAAGCACCAACAGCGATAGCAAGGCATAAATGGAACCAGAGAGAACATGTATCGAAGCCAGAAAACACCACCAAACTAGTTCTCCAAAACACAAAGAAGAACAGGGGCCTAGGTTCAATGATAAAACCTTGATTCTCGAGAAGGGAAGCATCAACCAAGCTCCACAATTCTTACATATTGCTACTAAAGGCCTACAATCTCTGACATCTACAACCCAGAGAAGAACCACGTCCTCACCTCGAAGCCATTGAGAGCCAACCCACTACAAAGTCTTGTACCAACCTCAGAACCAAAACTCCGAGGAAAGCTAGTAGATGATTTGCAGCTAGTAAACATCCAGTAGAAGAACCCCGACCAAGACCTATTCCACCTAAACCGCCAAGAACCAAAGAGAGTAGAAACAGAGGCATAGCCTAAACCCCCAAAACCCATCTAGCAGGACGCAACAACAAAAACGGAAAAGAACAAACCGACCTCGGAGCCTAAACGACCACAGATAAGACCTAAACGACCCCCAAACCCGCGTAAACACAAACCCTAACTCAATTAAAGGTTAACAGAGACTAACCGAGGTTACCTTAAAGCACGGGAATAAATCTCCACACCAGATCTGAAAGGGAGAAAACCAGATCTGAACCATACCCCAACTGAAAGTCTTGTGTAAGCCGATTCGAGAGACCGGACTTGTAAGAAGATACGAAGGTTGGACCAATTCATCTGGAGAGACCAAAGGGACTCAAGTTTAAAGTTGAAGCGGCAGGGGGTCGGGTCGCTCTCGAGAGAAAAAGGAAATTTCTGATAAAACCGAGTTTAAAGTTGTAAATTTTGATAAAATGTCAGTAAACCGAAAAATGGAATGGTTAGGCTCAACAAGTCAATCCAGCAACTTGTATGAATTGAATTCTCTGGTTTGGGTTACTATCTCCAAGTGATGACTTAAAATGGTCGCCCCAGATAATTACACGCGTGGTCCCTTCTTCCTTAGTTTCTACACCACTGAAAGCTCTTCTACCATGTTGTAAGGTTTCCCCAGTTTCATCTCTTATAATCTAAGCCTCCTGCTAGTTTGACCAATATGCGACTTTGTTACATTTGAGCCAAGGTTTAGGTGGATGTCTCCACTTCTTCCTTTTAACCCTGATACATTGTTCCTCCCTACTGTCTCCACATTTTGTGCCATGAACCATTGATTGGAATCTCCTTTGATTTCATTAACAGTCTCTAAGCTAGAGAATTTAACTTTATATATTACTAAATTTTATACACACACATGGTCTTGGAAAAAACAGCAGAAAAGATACACAAAGACGGAGGAGTTCAAGAAAGAGGAATAAGCTGTGGAGAAGGGCAAAAGTTGAAGTGGCGAGGGATTCAATAAATTTAAAGAAAAAAGTGTCTTTAGTGAGATCCAATAGCATAATATGATTAAATTTGATTGTTTCAGTAGTGTTCAAACTTGGTACAACCAATACCCACCTCGTACTTATTCCAGGAAGAAGATAGTTCAGAAATCCACAATAAAAAAGAATCATGAACCATTTGGGTCTTATGACTCTTGCTTTTGCATCATATTATTTCGGTTTTTGGTTGATATTCTAATATATATTTTCAATTGTGAAACTATATGATAGATCCTCTATGAATAAGATATAAATTATTTATATATATATGATTTGTTTGATCCCTATAGGTTTATGACATAATCCAACTATTCACATGAAGAGAATAAAAATCAATGAGATCAGAAACAGAGTGTCGATCAAGTGTCATATCAGGTTTATGGACGAGCTAAGTTAAACTGGAACTTCTAAGAGCTAAACTTGAGCGAAACAGAGAGTCGATCAAGTGTAAAGTCAAGTTTTCTCGATGATTATTCTTTTCCTCCCATATTTGTTATATTTTATTTTGAGAAACCTTATTCTTAGTCTAAAGTCTAAGCTTGTAGTTAATCATTTTCTATGGCTTGATCTTAAACCACTTTGAAATGATCCATATTTCTTGCGCCGCGTCATAGTAGCACTTGAGTGTCTTGGCTTGTTTTGGTTTCACAAATAGATGTAAGACCAATATTTGTAAAATACTACGGAATTAACAATTCAACCAATCAAGTACACAACGTTAAGGAAATAGATAAAATCTAAGAATGGAGGCGAGATATGATCTCTTTCCTTAACTCAAAGAATCTCCCGTAGTGTGACAGGTTTTTATAGATTCATGAGTCCCAGGATACAACCATAGGAAACCATATCCCAACACTGGATCATGGTTCTAACGAACATATTAATCTATTATACTTTCGAAATACCTAAAAAGTACCTTCAGAGGTAAGAGATTGTTAGAGAGTTTTGTTTGCTGTGTGAA
>OVAP01007826.1:0-10412 GCA_900406295.1 Aurinia saxatilis
AACTGATAAAAAAATATATATATATATATATATATATATATATATATATAGTGGAAGTATTAAGAATACTATTATTATAAGAGCATAAGAGTAGGAAACATAGAAGAGAGATGAATTTTTCTCTTATTTTACTCGTGTATTATTAATAGGAGAAGTGAATGAACTGAGTACAATTTTTGCTATTTATAGAACAATATTCAGGCAACTTATATTGTGTCAAGTTGACTATGGACTCCATCTATATGTAGCCTTTTTTGTACTTTTATAACACAGTTGTCTTGTTTTCTTTTATGATGTTAATGTTCTATTGATGGATGATTTTGCAAGAAAGACGGCAAAAAGAGTTATTTTCCTGAAGAGATAGAAATTTAATATTTTCATAACATTGTTTTTTTCCTTGTTTTCTTGTTTTTTTTTTTTTTGTTTTTTAACTTGAATTTTTTTGTTGTTAAACATCACATTTCTTTCTTTTATATTCTAAACTGCATTTTTTATTTCGTATTGGACTTCGTAAATATCAGGATCCGGCCTGCCTCACCATGAAAACGTAAATTCTAAATACCATTTTACTACAGGTTGATGCAAATCCATCAAGGTGAAATGACGCAGTCTTAACAATATATAGTAACAAAAAACATCCAAATTTCAAACTTAAGTTGAATAGAAGAATGGTACTCCCTCTTTATAGTGACGTTTTATAATTTTACACACAAATTAAGAAATCTTTTTTGTTTTCCCAAAATAAAAAATGTTTTACTCTCAATCCTAAAATAATTTAACCAATTAAAAAACAATCTGCATAATATCAATAGTTAAAAAAAAAAAACTAATTAATTTTGACTTGAAAAATGAAAACATCATCTAATTTGTAACAAAAAGGTTTTCCTTAAACATCAATTATAAAGAAACCAGAGGGAGTACTAGTTTTTGATAATAATTAAACCCATTGATATGCTAAAATTTAACCATAATACTAACTGCAAGAGCAAATCTAATACGTTGTAATATTTAGGGATTGTATCCACAGACACATAAAGTTGCACTATAAATATTAGATTCAAATCAAACTAAGTAAATTAAATAAATTGACTAACGCAAACAATTATAAAATTAGGTTGAAAATTGATTTAAATTCTATATAACAAAAGCTAGGCTTTAGGAAATCATTTGGGCAAATCTGAACTGAATATCGAAAATTGTTAGGAATTTATTAAAAACCCGTTCTAGAACGTGAAACACTATTGTAAAATCAACCAACTGTCGTTGCAAAGACTATCTATGTCTAAATCCTAGAATTCCAAATTTCATTACAAATTCAGTCAATTAAGACAAACATTAATTCTAGGTTCAATTTGTTCACAAGATTCCTAAACCAAATTTCTTTGTGAATAGGAATTTTTCTCATCTAAAATAATTCAATTAAATTAATTTTACTTTTGCATCAATTAATTAACCTATGATCTAGATTATAAGTGGTCAAACTAGAACCAACACTAAACACAATTTTAGATGAAAACTATATGATTTTCCTAACAAATAATTCTAACATATCAATTCATCTTTAACCCTAGAATAACTCTAAGCCTAACAAACAAACTGCTCACACATATTAATTGAAATAGTCAACATGATGAAAGAAGAGTGCATGAAAAAGATATCCAATAAATAAAATAAAGAGGGTTTAAAATTCTTCTTTACGAATAGAATTTTCTCCCTAAAATCTCTAGGACAACTCTCTTGCTTGAGTCTTAGAAAATAAGATATCATAAAACTAAGCCTTATAACATGTATTTGTACAGCCAAAACACATTTTGGGTCTTCTGAAAACTTTCCATATTTTTTTGGCAATTCTGTAATTTTCCATTTCTTTAAGCCAAATGCGGAAAACAGGGGGTGTCGACCAAGACCAACACCATCATGGTGTCGACCGACATAGTCAGAGTGTCGACCGGCACAGTCAGGGTGTCGACCGGCACAGTCAGGATGTCGACCGACACAGTCAGGGTGTTGACCAACACCACCAGAGTGTCGATCGGCACAGTCAGGGTGTCGACCGACACTAGTGCCAGATTTTCCTTTCTTTATTTTTTGGCAAATTTCTCCAAGTCATTTTCATTCCATTTGATTCCTTTTGTTCCAAAACACTCTGCTCCAAAATCACCAAACTTGTGTTATAACCTGTAAATACTAATAAATACTTCTAAAATACATAAAATACTCGATAAAACAACGGATATCATGGTTAAAACCCCGTACAAACCATGATATATCACCCATTAATAATAAATTCCAAATCATTATATTTTGTTAATTCTCATCTCTAATGATTATTCTGCTTCACTGATCAGCATTAATTTTAGTAGTGGAAGCACAAGAAAGACATTCCATAAGAGTGTGAAAACAAATGCCCTACACGACGTCGTTTTGTTTTTTGTCCTTCCTATTCTGCTTTTCTGGTCACCATTGTGTTTGTCCTCTTTTCTTGAAAAGTTATAGCTTCGAAGGTACATTTGCTGATAAGAGATGTTGTCTGCCATGGTTGTACGACGCTGACTACCAGGGTTGATTGACTATAAAAAAATCTACCTTTGCCATTGACGACTTGTGGAAATTATTTTCACCTTGTGGACACAAACGGCGTCGCTTTTGATGTTCACACAATTAATTTTCATTGGGAAAACCATAGGCTATTATTAAAGGATTACAAAGAATCCAAAAAAGTACGTACAACAGGTAGCCTTGCAATAGCAAGGTATCGAAAGAGAAAAACACAACAAGCTAAACAAACTTGTGAAAAAACCCAGCAAGTCATAGGACTTGCGCATCAGCATCCAACTGTCGGGCTAACCACTGGGGGGGGGGGCAGCGGGAAAGATAAGACTGATAACGACACTCAGACGTCACACTTGAAGCAATCCTTTGAGTCGTAACATTTGCATCTCAGGATGTTAAAGCTAACACGAACCCTGGTATCGAATGTAAAGCCCCCTTAACGTCAGCAATAAGGTTTCACAATAGAGGAAATTTAAGGGGGTTAGTGACAGCTCCGTAAAGAGTTTTTGAAGACATCTCGAAGATTATCCATGACTGATGTAAGTCAACTAACGACGATGCTTCCCACAGAAGACTGAGAAATTCCATCTCCAGATTGGAGCCTACTAGAGAGTAGGAGCGTCTGCTATGAAACAATGGAACACCCATCGTATCTCTCAGTAATCAGGAGACCCCACCATTAGCGTGACCGTCTATCCAAGACACAGCAATATTACACTTCAGCATAGTTGGAGGTGGGTTCTCCCAACGAGTTCTAGAAGCATTTATCACTGGTTGGTTAACCGGCTGGTTCTCATTAACATTAACAGCAAACCACAACAAATGGTCTTCCTTTGCTCGTGTTATGATAGTCTGAGATTCCCATCTTGTTTGTTCATAAATGAGAGTATTTCTTGCTTTCCAAATATGACATACAATCCAGGGAAATAGACGTTTGACATCGTCTGGTGTAGAATATTTGGAGCTAGTCATGAGAAGATGATGAAACTTGAGAAGATTTTCATTGGGAAGATATGCCAGCTTTTTGGAGAGTATTTGTAGTGAAACGGTTTCCTTAATTTTTTGTGCTTAAAGAAATATTTATCGATATACTGATCCTGATTATTGATTATAATGTAAACCGAGTCAGAGAAAAAAGAAGAAGAGAAGTTCTCTTAATTTGATCAGTCAAACATGTCATCTCTATAAATTTTCTAAGTTTAATTTACTTGAAAAACTGAAAAGAATATAGGGAAATGGACAGAGATGAAGAAGGAGTGAAAAGTACGAACAATAGAGTTTATAATTCTATAACCCCTATGAATCTATTATTATCATGCATTTATCAAAAGCTTGATTGGTTTGATGTCAATTAGCTGACTCGCCACGTGTTTGCGCAGAAAAACTTATTATTATATTATTTTAATTTAAATTTTATTTGTGAAAAATACCTGTATTATTAGAAAATAAGAAAAAAATCATGATTCATCTCTTGTGTTTATTTGATTAATTTTACTTTCATGTTGACAAGAACCTTCCATCATTTCCAATGTGGAAAATATTTTTGTTTTAGATGAAGTTTATCATTACTATTTTTCATTAAACAATATAGAAAAAAATTTTATTTCGGTATAAACGAACTAGGTTATATAAAGTTGAATTAAAAAACACAAAGATGGCATACAAAATTTATAAAGAACTTTTTGGAAACTAACTACTGTATTTTTTAAATGTTCTTTGTAGACAACATTTATTGTCTTCCTATGTGATTTTTCACCCCAATCATATTCCAGTTTTGGAAGTCACTATATAGACAACAACATATAATTGTTTATGTGTAAAGATGGTCTTGCAGTTAGACCTTTATGGATTCCAGGTAATCAAAAACCCTACTACGAATCCGTCAGTTAGATCTTTATGAGTTTAAGAGTCCAAAACCCGTATAATCGATATTTTAATTATTTATAATGCATTTTAATGGGGATTAGTTTTCGCCCAAAATATTTCCTGCAAGCGCACATATCTCGCATTTGTACTTAGGTATTGTATCCACAGAGAGCAGAGTGTACACATTAGCACGTCCTACTTCACTCAAGCTAAGCAGCAAAATGAAATGGTTTTGGTTACGATCGATCGGTCGTATGAAATGATTGATCGGTTGAAACACATTTCGGTCGATAGCAGATTATACGGTCGATTGATCAATGCTTAAAATGACTAAAACAAAATAAAACGTGAGAGAATTCAATAATAAAAAGTGTTAGGAAGTCATGTAATGCATCAGAGGATCACAGTTTGAATTATTCAGGGTAGTAATCTATGTAAATCCTAGTTTAGGCTATATAGTTCAAATCACTAATAACTAACTTTCATTATGGTCAGGCTTAGCTAGTCTAGTTCAATTGGTATCCGAGTTAACTCTAACATATATCTTTTCATAAAGAGAACCTATGGGCTGATCAACCAATTAATCTTGGCATTAAGTTCAAGAAATCAAATTCTACTAAACTATAAATAGTAAAGCTTTCACTATCAAGTTCTGGATCTCGTACTCTAAGTGGTGTATTAGTAGCAGATTTATCATATCATTTGTATTAAGTCCTGATATGAAAGTAAGCCTATAAACTACTCATTACATAATCCTATTGCCTATCTATCAAACCATGATTCCTCCTAGCAAAATCATATTCCTAACTAAAAGACTACTCAAACATGGTAACAGTAGACATGATGACAATGAAAATTGCTTGTATTAAAAAAAAGGTTCAGAATAGCTTCTCTGGAATGCAGAGATTACAAACTTCTTCCTTGAAGCAATGATCAAAGCAAATAAAGCAAAGAAACTGAATGAAACTGATAAACTATTAGCTTGGAAGGCCTGGAAGCTTTAGAGAGATTTTTGATGTTTCTCTCGGAGTTCAGTCTTCTGTATATATAGGGGAGAGGGTCGAGATGTTGGTCGAGATAAATCAGGGAGAATATTTGGATGAGAATCCAAATATTTTTGTTTATCTTCATCTGATCGATCGGTCGTAGCTATCCTCACTGATCGACTGAGATCTTTCAAAACGTTTCTGAAGATTTAGTATCTTCTAAGTTTATCTCCAACGTAACCAAATATCTCTCCAAATGCAACGGCCACTACAAGAAAATTGGTGTTTGATAGCATATCACAATAGCTCAGTTTTTGTAACTGCTATCAAAGATGATTTGGTGAGTTAAAGTTACTTATGATAGCATTAAAAAAATGCTAAACCGAAAAATTAGGAAGCGGGAAGCTGAAAATGGTTTTAGAACCAAGAATTAGAGTAAGCGGTAATATTTACGTAATTTTTTTTTTTCGCGGCTAAGTATTGGTCTGAATTATAAAAGATGATTTTTTCCCATTCTCATTTCACAAAGAACAAAAGAAAAAAAAACTTCAATCCTCTCGATCTCATTTCTATTTTGATGGGAACTAAAGGTATAAACTTTGGTTTTTAGGTGAAGTGGAGAGAAGGATCGTGTTTGGACAATTCAGAAGATTTTCATGGACAAAGCTTTAATTGGCTACTGATGGTCTCTAACTCGAACATGTCGAAAATGGTCCTTCTGTTATCAGCTCGAACCAGTCAAAACTGAATCCATGTGTTGTATAATTGCATTTACTTGATTAGGTTCTTGGATTCGGTCCTTGAAAGCGAGTTCCAGAGGAAGTTATTGCTGGTTTTGTTGGGAGGCAATATGTTTTGAGAGGATCTGTTGAATTTATCTTGAAGGGAACACTTCCTCATGCCATGGAGTCGGTAATGTTTATCATGTTTAGTTTGATTATGCTTACTCTTGTATCAAAATGTCTATACATATGAGGTTTTGGTTTTGCAGGTGACTTTGAAGGCTTTAAAAAGACTCGATACATATAGTAAACAGCTTTCCAGAGATAAAGAAGGAATTAGGCGATGACATAGACGCATAAAAATCTAATGATAAGACAAAATACAAATCCCTTAGTGCACTGAAGACTGTAACGGACCGAGGACTACAGGTAACTCAATGCATAAATATAAATTTCAACTATACTTTGTCTAGACGAATATATTTTTTTTTTTGTCTAGACGGAATAACGGACCGAGGACTACAGGTGTGATGAGTTTTCTTGATATATATTTCAAACTGTTAAATAATTTTGAAATTTCATGGAGTAAATAGTAAAACCGTTGTTACAAGTGATGTGGGCCTTTTCTTTTTCTGATATTGACTTCTGCTGCGTGTGATTTCTGGAAATACAGACATAACAATATATACTCACTATCTCGATCAATTTCTTGCCAACAAAATGATCGTAGGGTCTGATACATTTGTTACAAAACCTACACTAAATTGACATCCTAAGTAGTTTTAGTAATTTTGTTTGTGCTGGTTTGCTCAAAGTGTGTGATGCCTTTCTCTTGGTAGGGAGATGAAATTCTTGTTGTCAATGGAATGGATGTCAGAGGAAAATCATCATTTGAACGAACACACATGAAGTCCTTTGGTCTACAGGTAAACTCATTACCACATTTCCTGGTTTCACTGTAATGAGTGTAGATAATCAATTTGATGCCAATGATCCATTGTAAAATATACTGATTCTAGAATTATCTTATTGGCTTTTGGTTCCTCATGGAAAACATGTTTCAAGAGTTTGAAACTTGTCTCCTGGTTTTAAACATTGACTACAACCACTGTTATTTGATTTGTCAACTTAAAATATCTTTTTTTCTTCAGGCAAGTACTTCACAAATATGCAAATGAAGATGTCTGTCTAGGCTCTTGGTTCATTGGTCTCTAGAAGGGTAAGTAAGAAGTGCTGCAAGCAAGAAAAAGTTTGTTTGTTCTTTTTCCTTTCTCATAAATCCCGATGAGTAGACAACTCTTCTTGTGTATTAGGAGTATTTGTTGTTTTTATTATGTATCACTTGATATTTGGTATTTGGTTTATGAAATAATGTAGTTTCTGAATGTTTAAACATCTATGGATTGGATATTTTGCAAATTAAACAATTAGCGATTAGATAATGAATTATAGCATATTTTGAAGGTATATCAAAATTAAATATAGAAATTACAAAAATATATTAGAGCATTATCGAATTGCTATTGTAGAAGGAACTATCTATCATAGCACGAATTATGAACTGTAAAATGAAACAATATAACATTCAAATAATGCTATGATATGGTGGTACTTACCATAGCACGCAAGAAACACGCTATCGTATGGTGGGCACCTACCATAGCATGCAAACAAAAACGTTATCGTAGGGTGATACCTACCATAGCTTCCGATGTTAGAGCGTTCATTAAAACGCTATCTATTACATATGATAGCAAAATTTATGGGCTATCAATAACCAAATTTCTTGTAGTGGGTGTATATATGAATTTGTTCTCGAACCTTCTCTGACATAATGGACTTCGATCGATCGGTGGGCCTCTGGTCCTGTCGATTGGGCCTTTATGTCTTGTGGGCTTCTGGATACTCCTTCAGTAATTTGGGCTTAACTTCTTACTCCCGAGGGCTAATGACTCGATTCCAAGCCCATGTGAAAGCTAAGTCACATGGCTTGATTGTTCTAACTCATCATTTCATTCCAAAATAAACATCTTCTTCATCCGGGCCTGGACTTCTGATGTTGACTTGTTAGTAGAAAATGCCCATTTGCAACCTAAAAAGCATTGTTTCACAAAAACACTTTGCAAACATAAAAATGTGAAATCCAGTAGCTTATGTTTCAAATCAAATAGTTTCTTTAATAAAAACACCGAAAAATCATATTGAAAAGCGGTAAAATATCATCGCTATCACATTTTAATATCAAAATAAAAGAAATTAAAAAAGAAGAAGAAGTGAAGTCTGGATTTTTTTTTTTTTAAAGAGTGAAGTCTGATAAAGAAAAAAGAAGAAGAAGAGTGAAGTCTCGTAAAGAAAAAAAAAGAGTGAACTCTGGTAAAGAAAGAAGAAAAAGAAGACTGGAAACACGAAAAGAAATAAAAATGTGAAGTCTAGTAAAAGAAAAAAAGACGATCAAATAAGTTTGGTTTTCTCAATTTAAATCCCATTTTGATCATTTGTGTTGTAAAGTTTGTATTCAAGTTGTTCTTTCTTTGGGGACCACGATTTGAGGGCAAATCATTTTTCAAGTAGAATGGAATGATATGATCATGAGAAGCATCAAAGACAAACAAGAAGAGGCATGACAAAACACAACTGGATCCAAAGCAAAATGGTTTCTTCAGCATTCAAAGATGGTGATTATAGACAGGTTTATGAAGCTTTGGGCAGTGAGAGCGTTAAAAAATCCATCTATGATGTTAACTAACAAGTTTAGCCCATTTTGATTGTCTACGAAAAGCCCAAAATAATCACTTTAATTGATGGCTTATGTATGCATGTGGACATTACTCTAACAAAAATTCAAGAACATGTGTGGATTGTAATAAAAAAAAAACATAACAATTAAGTAATAGCTTATATATGTCCGTGGATTTTAATAAAAAACATAACAAGTAAGTAATGACGTATGCATGTTCGTGGATTTTACTCTAACAAAATGTGTGGATTTAACTAAAAAAACATAACAATCAAGTAATGACATGTATGTCCGTAGATATTACTTTAACAAAAATCCAAAAACATATGTGGACTGTAATAAAAAAAAACCATAACAATTAAGTAATGGCTTATGTATACCCGTGGATTTTACTCTAACAAAAATCCAATAACATTGTGTGAATTTTAATAAACAAACATGANTAACATTGTGTGAATTTTAATAAACAAACATGATGATTTTTTTTCTTTTTTTTCTAAGAACAGCATAAACAATCCTCATATCAGTTCAGTAAGCCAAACCGGAGGACAATCATTTACATAAATCAAATTTGCACTATAACATCTGGCACCCCGCGCCAGTTTGTCCGCCTTTGTGTTCGGACCACGTGGGATTAAAAGGAGATGGAAGAATGTGAATTTTGGCTGTAAACTTGCAAACGCTTCCAGATAAGTACTGAAGGCCGGCCACGTAGAAGGTGATGACGCCATCTTCACTAGTTCTGTTGATTCCGTGAAAAGGTTACTTCAAGCTTGTGATGGGAAATCATGCACTCCATTGCCCAAATAATAGCATCCAGCTCACATGAAAGTGGAGAGGCACTTCTTCGTAAATTCCGACACCCCATCAAAATTATCGTTTCGTCATGGAGACATGCCCAACCAATACTCGAAACTGTGTCTGTCTCTTTTCACGAGCCATCAACAAAACACTGGGTGCCCCGAATTGTATTAATATCTACATTAGCTATCCGAATATTAGAGTTTAGCGATCCCTCTGAAATTTGGGCCTGCTCCCAAACCGATGCATCACCCTCAACTAATTGTAGAATATCCTTAAGTAACCTATCAATATTATTAAAGACCTTATCATTTCTGGCCTTCCAAATAAACCATACAATCCATGGGAAACTTCTGGTTTGTTCATTTTTAGGAATACGCCAGAATAAGTAATAAATATTAGTAAAGACCAAAGTCAAAGGGAAAGCCAACGGGTTTGACGGAATAGTCGATAAAGCCCATGTTTGCAAAGCAGGGGGACATTCAAATAGTACATAATTAATAGTTTCCTCTGGTGCCCCACATCTCCCACATATAGTGTCGCAACGGACACCTCTCCCTTGAAGATTTGCTTTGACCGAGAGACACCCCGATAGCTCTTGCCACATAAAATGTTTAAGTTTAGGTGGAAAATGGGTCTTCCGTACGTGCACTTGTAATATAGTCACCTCGGGACCAAATACTTTAGTGGTCTTTATTTCTGATATGCTCAAATTTACCCTAAGAGCTAACTGCAAGAATACAGTTG
>OVAP01007827.1:0-10411 GCA_900406295.1 Aurinia saxatilis
CAACCTCTAGAACAAACAAACATTGGCTTCAAATCAAACATGAAACATCTACTATAACAAAATGTTTAACAATTTCTCCCATTATAACAAAATGTTTAACAAACATTGGCTTCAAATCAAACATGAAACACCCATTACAACAAAATGTTTAACAATTTTCTCCAAAAAAAACAAAAATAGTTGAATCGAGTTACGTAAACGGGCTAACTCAATGGGCCTTGGGCCGCAACAATAAACCCAACTCAAAACGCAGCGTTTTGAAAAACCATTACATATCCACTTCTTCTTACTCAACTTTGAAAAATCGCCATGGCTACTCACCTCTCATTTCTCGCCGGAACAATCTCTCCGTTCTCCTCCGACCGGAACAAATCATCACCACAACCACCGTACAAACTCCAGTTCCGTCTACAAAACTCCCGTTTCCGTTGCTCAGCTAGCCAGAGCGGATTCTTCACGAGGCTAGGTAGATTGATAAAGGAGAAAGCTAAGAGCGACGTGGAGAAGATATTCTCAGGATTCTCAAAGACTAGAGAGAATCTAGCTGTTATCGATGAGCTTTTACTCTTNGATTTACATGGTAACAGATGTACATGGTAACAGATGTACTTAACTTTCTCATAGTCCTCAACCTCTAGAACAAACAAACATTGGCTTCAAATCAAACATGAAACATCCACTATAACAAAATGTTTAACACTTTTCTCCCATTATAACAAAATGTTTAACAAACATTGGCTTCAAATCAAACATGAAACACCCATTATAACAAAATGTTTAACAATTTTCTCCAAAAAAAACAAAAAAAGTTGAATCGAGTTATGTAAACGGGCTAACTCAATGGGCCTTGGGCCGGAACAATAAACACAACTCAAAACGCAGCGTTTTGAAAAACCATTACATATCCACTTCTTCTTACTAAACTTTGAAAAATCGCCATGGCTACTCACCTCTCATTTCTCGCCGGAACAATCTCTCCGTTCTCCTCCGACCGGAACAAATCATCATCACAACCACCGTACAAACTCCAGTTCCGTCTACAAAACTCTCGTTTCCGTTGCTCAGCTAGCCAGAGCGGGTTCTTCACGAGGCTAGGTAGATTGATAAAGGAGAAAGCTAAGAGCGACGTGGAGAAGATATTCTCAGGATTCTCAAAGACTAGAGAGAATCTAGCTGTTATCGATGAGCTTTTACTCTTCTGGAATCTTGCTGAAACAGATAGAGTTCTTGATGAATTAGAAGAGGTTTAAATTTAAAGTCATGAACTTTTTAAACTTTGTGTAAAATGGAGTNTTTGATGAATTAGAAGAGGTTTAAATTTTGATTTGTGGAAGTTTTTTTTGGTTGTAGGCGTTGTTGGTATCTGATTTTGGACCGAAGATTACTGTGAGGATTGTGGAGAGGTTGAGAGATGAGATCATGTCAGGGAAACTCAAATCAGGAAGTGAAATTAAGGTTGGATTCTAAAGAAATGATTATAGGTGGTTAGTGTTTGTGTAGTTTAGTTTGATGAAAGATGTGTAATGGTGTAGNTTAAACTTTGTGTAAAATGGAGTTTTTGATTTGTGGAAGTTTTTTTTGGTTGTAGGCGTTGTTGGTATCTGATTTTGGACCCAAGATTACTGTGAGGATTGTGGAGAGGTTGAGAGATGAGATAATGTCAGGGAAACTCAAATCAGGAAGTGAGATTAAGGTTGGATTCTAAAGAAATGATTATTGGTGGTTAGTGTTTGTGTAGTTTAGTTTGATGAAAGATGTGTAATGGTGTAGGATGCGTTGAAGGGAAGTGTGTTGGAGATGTTGGCTAAGAAGAATAGCAAGACAGAGCTTCAAATGGGCTTTAGGTTCTCTTCATTTTTATAGTTTGGTCTCGAGCTATGGAAGGTTGTGGTTTTAAGTTTTTTGTATGTTGTGGTGTATTAGGAAACCAGCTGTTATAATGATTGTTGGAGTGAATGGAGGTGGGAAGACTACATCTCTTGGTAAGGGAATAGACGTTAATGGTGTAGTATGGCTTGGATTGTATAGAGGGTAGTCATGGAATGGTATTTTGTGTGATAGTGGCTTTTGTTTTTCAGGAAAGTTGGCTCATAGATTAAAGAACGAAGGAACTAAGGTACACCGTTCATGTTTGATTTCAGCCAAGTAGACTCCTTTTTTGTTGTTCGCTTGAGAATTGGAATGGATATTAGAAATTGGTTGTTCAGAGAGGTAGAATTGTTTTACCCGGATAGGTGGAATTGAGTATCGGTATGTTCACCAGCAATTCTGCGATGAATTTCGCAGGTATCTGAATGTTTGATATCAGTGCAGTAGACCCCTTTTTGTTGTTCTCCTGAGAATTGGATATTAGGAAGTGATTGCTCAATTAGGTGTGAAATTGTTTTACTGGGATAGGTAGAATTGAGTATCAGTATGTTCATCAGCAATGCTGCGATGAATTTGTCATAGGTATTAATGGCAGCAGGTGATACATTTAGAGCAGCTGCAAGTGATCAGTTAGAGATATGGGCAGAGAGGACAGGGTGTGAGATTGTTGTGGCTGAAGGAGAGAAAACTAAAGCAGCAGGAGGTAAAAAAAATGCGTTGTTTTGCTTCCCAGCTCTTCAGTGTTGAGTGGACAAAAAACTTAAGCTTACGTTTACAACATNATATGTTCACCAGCAATTCTGCGATGAATTTCGCAGGTATCTAAATTTTTTATATCAGTGAAGTAGACCCCTTTTTGTTGTTCTCCTGAGAATTGGATATTAGAAAGTGATTGCTCAATTAGGTGTGAAATTGTTTTACTGGGATAGGTAGAATTCAGTATCAGTATGTTCATCAGCAATGCTGCGATGAATTTGTCATAGGTATTAATGGCAGCTGGTGATACATTTAGAGCAGCTGCAAGTGATCAGTTAGAGATATGGGCAGAGAGGACAGGGTGTGAGATTGTTGTGGCTGAAGGAGAGAAAGCTAAAGCAGCAGGAGGTAAAAAAAAATGCGTTGTTTTGCTTGCCAGCTCTTCAGTGTTGAGTGGACAAAAAACTTAAGCTTACGTTTACAACATTTTATTTCTGACCAGTTCTCTCAAAGGCTGTGAAAAGAGGGAAGGAGGAAGGTTATGATGTTGTACTGTGTGATACATCTGGACGTGAGTATAGAAAAGTTTGCTAGCTTACTTTTAGGGCAGACTGATGAATTGTCGAACTGATCTGAGGAGTATTTCTCTTTGATTAAGGTCTCCATACTAATTACAGCTTGATGGAGGAGTTAATTGCATGTAAAAAAGCAGTAGGCAAGGTTGTCTCTGGTGCCCCCAATGTGAGTGAGCCGTTCTGCTGATCCCATTGTGTTCCATTGCTTATATTACACTATTGCTAGTCCCCATTTTTTTTTATTAAAGTGTCCAAAATTAACTTCCACAGGAGATCCTGCTTGTCCTTGATGGGAACACCGGTCTGAACATGCTTCCACAAGCCAGAGAATTTAACGAGGTACCATATCGAACTATCTAAACATAGCCCTTCTGGCTCACTAAGCTATAAAGTCTTAGCAAAATATTGAGGTTTGTGGTCACTCTTTTGTCAGGTTGTTGGTATTACTGGTTTGATATTGACGAAACTGGATGGCTCTGCTAGAGGAGGCTGTGTGGTAAAAACCCCATAACATTCAATCTCTAGTCTCACCTCGAGCTCGTATTTGTTTGTGAGTAAATGCTCATCGAAACTGGTTCTGCATCTCACGCAGGTCAGTGTAGTTGAGGAATTAGGCATTCCCGTAAAGTTTATCGGTGTAGGAGAAGCTGTAGAAGATCTCCAACCATTTGATGCCGAGGCCTTTGTGAACGCTATATTCTCCTGAAGCATGAAACCTAGTCTTTTGGACAGCTATCATCCTCCAAGCTGGCGAGAGACACATTATGCTTTCGCCTCAGATGAAAACAGAGCCGTTCCTTCAAATTTCTTGGAGATCTCAAGCTTTCAACAATGGATGCAAGTTTTTTGTTTTTTTCCAACAATGTGACTAATGCTGGTTGGCACAAGAATGTGATTGCTTACAGAAGAAAGAAATTGCTTGTATCACCANCGTAAGAAGAGTGTATCACCATTTGTATTCTGTATATTGCTAATGTTGTATTGATTTTTGGAAAAGTCTTCAACGATTAGTAAGAAAGAACATTGTTATCCTCACATATTAAAGGTTAGAGAAGTCAAGTCCATATGATAAAAACATACATTTTAGCTAGAAAAGANAGAAATTGCTTGTATCACCATTTGTATTCTGTATATTGCTAATGTTGTATTGATTTTTGGAAAACTCTTCAACGATTAGTAAGAAAGAACATTGTTATCCTCACATATTAAAGGTTAGAGAAGTCAAGTCCATATGATAAAAACATACATTTTAGCTAGAAAAGAAAAGAAATGAATTGGAAATTATAATATTACTTGTCAATGTACATTCTTCTTCTTTTTTCGTTATAAGAGAATACTCAACACTGCAAAATTGAAAATTCTAATATGACATGTCAATGTATATAGTAATATAAAATTAGTAAACACCAAAGAGGTTTTTAGTATTTTCCCTCTTTTCTAATAAAATGCTAACAAATAACTTCATTAAATAATTTTCTCAAAATGGTCATTTTTCAAATTTTTATTTTTTTTAAATGGATTGTTGACATTTTAATATTTGTTTACCTAATAAAAAAAATCAAAAAGGAAAACTCTTTCTCTCAGTCTGAAGAAATGAAATGATGTAGTTTCTACTTTTGAACCTTATTATATCATAAAATACATTTATAACCAATCACATAATAAAACTATAATTTCGATGTGTCACGATTATAATATCAACCAATTACAAATCTCGATGCCAAAAGGGACCAAATATTAAGCGACACTCTTTGTTTCTCATTTATGTTCAGATCGGTCCAAATATCACATCTTGCGCCATTATCATCTTCCACTTTCAATTCTCTTCATCTTTCAATGGCGGCTAAAAAACCAGGAGTTATCGCTTTGTTCGACGTCGACGGTACTCTTACAGCTCCAAGGAAACAAGCTACTCAAGAATTGTTAGATTTCATCAAAGAATTGCGTAAAGTATGTGACTTTTTGATACTCATTGTATGTGATTATGCTTGTGAAGTGTTTGATGAAATGTCTCTGAGAGAGTTTTTTTGTAGGTTGTTACTATTGGAGTCGTTGGTGGATCTGATCTTGTCAAGATTTCTGAGCAACTTGGTAAAACAGGTATGGATATAATCTGATTTGGTGTTTAAAGGAAGGATCTTGAACTCATAAGTTAGAAGTTGAGACTTTTAGAGACTTTTGTTTAGCTTATAATTGTGACTAGATCCATCATCAACAAGGATACAGAACATTCTTAAAAGTCTTTAGATTGGGAATTTTGGATAAGTTTTGATCAAGCTACTCAAGAATTGTTATAATGTGGTTACAATCTGATTTGGTGCTTAAAGGAAGGATCTTTTCGTAGTGTGATGAGAATGGTCACTTTTGTTTTGTTCTCTGCTAATATGGATCTATCATCAACAAGGATACAGAACATTCTTAAAGTCTTTATATTGGGAATTTTGGATAAGTTATGATCATTTAGCTTTGTTGGGTTTTGAATGTTGGAATGTGTTTGTTTTTCTCCAAGTCTTTAGTCTTTATCTGATTTGCTTAGATCTGGCTTTATCTTTCTTGCCTTGTGTCTGGTTAAAACTTTTGAGTTTTGTGATTTTTTTTTTGGCAGTTACTCATGACTATGATTACTGTTTCTCTGAGAATGGTCTTGTTGCCCATAAAGATGGGGAACCTACCGGAATTCAGGTGCGTATGAAACAATGGCTTTAGCTTGTCAACATTGTTGCTTGTATTGTTTCCATTGTTCCTTAATAGTTTGTATCGTTTTCTCAGAGCTTGAAGCTGCACCTTGGAGAAGATAAACTCAAGGTAAAACCACATAGCATTGTCCTCTCATGTTTAGTAGCAGAAGTTGTATTAAAGTTTTTTTAGTGGTTTCATTGATGTTGAAATGTATGTGTATGGATAGTTTGTGATGCTGTGCGATTGATGATGCAGGAGATAATTAACTTTGTGCTGCACTACATTGCAGACTTGGATATTCCAATCAAAAGGTATAATGTGGATCCAACTTCTAGTCTTTCTTTAATCATGTTTTGTAAAGTTATAAAAGGATTTATCTTCTTGAATTTGTATACACAGGGGAACATTTATCGAGTTCCGAAATGGAATGCTGAATGTGTCACCCATTGGCCGCAACTGCAGCCAAGAAGAAAGAGACGAATTTGAGAGATTCGATAAGGTACAAAGGAAACTATTTAGCTTTTCAGTTTCTTATACAAATCAATTCTATGCTTTGTTTACTGATAGAGTTCAACATTTTGTCTTCAAAAGGTTCAAAACATTCGGCCAAAGATGGTGGCTGTACTCCGTGAGCGGTTTGCACATCTTAACCTTACTTTCTCAATTGGAGGACAGATAAGCTTTGATGTGAGTAGAATAAAAAAAACGATTTTTACAATTTTCGTATCCAATTTTTGTGTTACTAAGTCTAGTTCCATTATTTATGACTCAGGTCTTCCCTAAAGGTTGGGATAAGACTTACTGCCTGCAATACCTTGAGGAATTCAATGAGATCCATTTCTTCGGTGACAAAACCTACGAGGTAAGAAAACTCAAATCTCTTGAGTGATTCTTTCATGATTTTTTGTCGAGCCTGATGGGTAAAAACACGATTTTAAACTTCTTCAGGGTGGAAATGATTATGAAATCTACGAATCACCAAAAACAATTGGCCATTCAGGTCAGTTAGTTACATATTACACAGTTTATCTCTCTGTGTTTACGTTAGCGAAAAATTCATTGACAAGTAGAATTCTTTCTTTCCCGTTGCAGTTACGAGTCCAGAAGACACAATGGCAAAATGCAAGGCTCTGTTCATGTCTTGAAGCACACTATCTATCTCAAGAACACAAAGTCAGAGTCTGATACTTCTTGGCGAAATTTTCACAACTTTGATTATATATACATTACAACAAATTGAGAAAAGTTCACTATATTTTGCATCCTTTGATTCAGTAAAATAAAATATTTTGTTATAATCTATTTCATTCTCAGAAGTCTTTAAACTAAGATCAAAGAAAGTAATCTTTTTCAAAAAAAAAAATTGGATGTAAAAGATTTGTTTACAACAGATTCTCTCCAAAAAAAAAGCTTTAAAACTTTACAACAATGTGCATACATATATTCATATAAACAGAACAGCATGAAACAAACATCAAACTTCAGAAACTGAGTTGAGCCATTCAAGACTCTGCTGCTGGCGCAGGCTCTTCTCCTGCTGCATCTTCAGGAACTTTTTCTTCTTCTCCCTCGGGAATCGAGGCCTTCTCTTTCGGTTTATTATCATCAGCAGGCGGAGAAGGGCCACCAGACGAGAGTGATCGACGGTGGTTGGCAGCAGCTTGATGAACATTATTGTAACTTCCTTTCTCAAGAAAGAGCTGACTGAAATGGACTTTACAGTAGAGTACTCCATTAAGAGAAGCGTAAGAAGAGTGCGTCAAAGGACATCCACTGTGTGCACACCTGAAACAATTCTTATGGTAACACTCTCCTTCCATCGTTATTTTCTCGAGCGGATACACAGTTTTGTGACAAGTCGCGCATTTGTCTTGTGTTCCACTAAAGAATGATGATAACTTGCTCGGAGCTCGAGTCTTGAATACATAAAACAATTAAGTTAAATTCGAAACAAGTTCAAGAGTCTAAATGTGGAATTGTATGTGTGATTACCATATACTCATTCGACTTCTCGGACTTTCCTGACTGAAAGTTCTTGCTGTAATTGCCAGATTCTTTGAAAAGCTGTTCGAAATGTGGCTTACAGTAAAGAACACCATCCATTGATGAGTAGTTACTTATCTGTTAAATTAAAGCATTGTCAAAAACAGGGCAAAAAACAGAAAAACTCGCATTGTTGAAAGAGAGAAATGTACCACGAGAGTGCCTTTGCAATGGCNGATTGTTAAAACAGGGCAAAAAAACAGAGGAACTCGCATTGTTGAAAGAGAGAAATGTACCACGAGAGTGCCTTTGCAATGGCTACATTTGAAGCAAGATTTGTGATAAGTGTTACCCTCTAAGTTCAACAAATCCATAATATAGACTGTTTTGTCACAAGCCTTGCATTTATCCAATGTTCCTGTAAACGCCATTTTTTATTTATCTAATCTTCTTCTTAAATTTTTGTTTTTGATTCGCTGGTTTTAGTCTCCGGACCACGACCAAAGGACAAGGAGAATACAAAAAAAAGCAAGATTTTGTGTTTTTGTTTCTCTTTTCATTCTCTGACTTCTTTGTCTTATTTATCAAATTTGAGAATTTAGAGGTTAATTTTGGTACTAACGGTAGAGATTTGAAGCAGGAGAAGTTATTAAATCAATATCGATCATCAGTTTCTAATTCTAGGATTGCTTATTTTTTAAAGAAACGAAAGGTTTACCCTTTGTTTACGATTTAAGCTACATCACTATTTTCTAATTGGTGGAGAATAAATTTAGTATGTTTGGTTTAGGTTCATTAACCATGGTTATTTATTTTGGTTACCATTTGTTATCAATCCATTTATATGGTTATGCATCTTAAGATAGTAATCAGATTAATATTTGTCAAACAATTATGATTTTTTTCCAATTTCTACTCGATTTACTTTATTCCCATCAATATCAGTTACTCCCTCTGTTTTTTAAAGAGTGTCGTTTTAGACTTATTTTTTTGTTTCAGAAAGAATGTCGTTTTCATTTTCCAATACAACTTTTAATGCTAAATTCCTATTTTAACCTCAAAACAAAGAATAATATGAACAGACAACTTATTATTTAGGAGTATAACAGAACTTTTAATATGTTTTATTAATTTGTGTGCAAAGAGTCAAAACGACACTTTTTAAGAAACATAGGGAGTATTAGTTACTAATTATAGAAATATATATTTTTCAAAGAAACGAAAGGTTTACAAGACAAATCTCTCTTAGCTAAAAATACGAGAATAAATTTAGGGAGATGTCCAAATCCTAATTTTTTATATGTTTGGTTTAGGTTCATAAACACATAGGTTATTTGTTTTTATTACAATTTGTAATCTGTCCATTAAGTATGATTTTGTCTTTTAACTATTTCGTTTTGTAATATATATATATGATACTGCCATAGTTAAAATACTTCATATGTTCCATATTAATAGAATTTTGAATATTTTATACATCTTAAGAAAAAATTAATATTGTATAATAAATACATAATAATTTAACACAATTTTTTTTTTCATTAAGTCTAAACCAATAGTAATTCATTATTTCAAACAAAATTCAGTTAATATCTCTTGAAATTTAAAATTCATATTAAAAATGCATATAAATCTTTAAGAAATTTATCTCTACGAAACAATTTTTTAATATATAAAATTTATCATTTCGGTGTAGTAATCAAATTAATGGTTATCAAACAATTATGAAATTCCTATTGAATTTACTCTATTCCCAGCATGGTAATTTCAGCCACATAATCTTAAGAAATATAGGGGGTGTTTCCACAATTAAAGAATAGTACGAGGGCTAAACAATAAAGAAAATCTATCACTTTCTCAGTCACCTGAAGCACACTTTTTCCCCAGAAAATGATTCCTTTATATTCTTCTACTTCCATTCCTATTTTTTAAAACTTCAATCCGAATACTTATTAGACACTAAAACTAAACCCTACAGATTTTCAATTCTATATCATAAAATTTTAAACTATAAATTAAAATTTAGGGTTTAAAATGGGTAACCCAATATAATATATAGCGTTTAGGATTTAAATGTTTTATTTAGGGCTGAGAATTTGTATGATTGAGGTTTAGTGTTTGATAAGTATCTGCGTTCAAACCATTTTTATGGTTTAGAATTTTAGGCTTTAGAGTTTTAACCCTAAACCGTAGATTCTAAACCCTAAAATCCTATAAAATATTATAGGACATTTAAAATTTATCTTGAATTTTTTGCATTTTTTAAATATTTATTTCTTAGTTTTATTCAAAACTTAAAAACAAATTGATTTGGGAAAAAATGATGAGGGCAAAATTGGATTTTCAAAATTTAATTTTGACGCCATGTATCAAAAAAGTAAAATTTCACAGTTCGTGTATTAATCTTGAGAATTTCACTTCATATATTAATATAACAACACAAAAAATTCAGTATTTTTCTGATAAAAGTTGTAAATTTCGTGTATTTTCTGGTTTTTCCAAACCATAAGGCTCATTTATACCAATTATTGTTATTAGTCCATAAAGCCCAAGCTGGGATTAGGGTTTACGTACAGGGTGTTTTACTTGGGGGGGGGGGGGGGAAAAAA
>OVAP01007828.1:0-10410 GCA_900406295.1 Aurinia saxatilis
TTGAACAAAACTAATTTTGACTCAAAAACTAGTTATTGAGTGCAATTTCTCATATATATATATATATATATATAATAGTATTCTTTGTCTCATTATTGTTTCAATAAGTGTCCGTATTTTCTATCAATGAATCGATGCAACCTTTTTTCGTAATCGATACAACCTTCGTTAATTTAATTTCCTAGCTAGCTGAATAATCGTTAGCATTGGTCTAATCTACCAGTATTTTGTTATAGGGTAGTGAAGTTTGCGAATGAAATCCATAATATTTTCAATCATGTCATCAACTCAAATTAATTTTCTCAACTTCAAATTTATGATTTTTGAAATTTTTGTATTTGGTTTCTATTTTAAGAAAGAATTGTACTACGGATTAGAGATTGATTCTCCTCAAATACATAATTACGTAATCGCATCTGTTTGGCTAATTAAAATGGTTACTTTTTAGTTATATTAAAAATTTTGATGAATGGGTTATTCTACGTTTACATTTAGGAGATTGATAGTAAAAACCTATATCACCTTATGGTTTAAAGGAAAAAAAAACTTTGCATGTTTTTACATTGAATTGTTGATACTAATTTGTAAATTTCTTATAAATTTACAATGATAGGAGAAACAAAGAGGATTTCACTTGTCTGGTTCACATTCAAAGCTTTTTCTGGGTGCCTTCAAGTTTTTTATTTTAATGGAAATTACCCCCACCAAATTACTATCAAATCAATATAGTTTGATTTCTAAAAAAAGAAAGCACTTCACAAATAAAGGAATAATGTGATGTTATATAAAGAAAACGAATACTGTGATATTACAATACTTTCCGATTAAAAATATATGCAGAAGTAAGCAATCACACGCAATGTATGGGCACACTAAAAATTAAAAATATATATATTATTCATAATTAGTGGGGGTAGCTTTCATTAAATATAACAAATAAATTACTAAAAAATAAACCCAAAAAACTTTAAATGTGAACCATACAAAGAGAAATCCTCTATGCTTGTTTTAATAGTAAGCTTGTATACAATTAAAAAAAAGTTGACTGATTAACAACCACACAATGGCCCAAAGACAACCACCAATAACAAAGATATTGATTTTACCCTAAGTTCTAGCCGTTTCTCATGCTTTGCTTTGCTTGCCTCATTTCCTCCACTAATTATGTTTTTCTTTGTCAACTCCTCCACTAATTACTTGCAAATCTATAATATACAATGTTATATAGCCAATTTTTAATCTTTTTAATAATTATGTTACAGTTTTAGTTATTTGAATGCAGATTCTTACATAATGGACAATAACAGATACTCAATTTTCTTATTACAAATTTTGTACAATATGATTTTAATATATGATTTCTCAAAATATCATAAAAAATGAAGAAGCATTTATGGTAGATCATTGTATGTGCCTATGAGACATAGTGTTTGGAAAGTGTATGTGCACGTTGCAGTTTAGTCAGTATTAAGTGGTAATAAATATATATATCATCAAAATACATGTTTATATATTGTAGGTCATTGAATCATTAAAAAAAAAAAAATTAGGAAATGATTTTCATTTTATGTTTTTACAAGAGTAATTATGTTACTTTGTATCTAAATTGTATTTTGCCTAAAAAATTGTTTTCTAATAAAGATAAGCAGAAATAGTTATAATCTTCAAATTTCAGGCGAACGCCTCAAATTTTTATAAAGATAATGCTTTGGGTGCCTCTATTCATATCGAAGATATATTTTCATTTATATCGTACATCTTAATCATTAGACAGATTATAGTATAACACAATTAACAAAGAACAATGATTCATATGTGGTGGGCGATGTAAACGAAATAGTCGTGCTTGGGATATTTTTTTTATTTTTCCTCCAATACGAGGACGAAAGATGGCTTGGAGGAGAAAAGTTCTCGAAAATTTTGACTGACAATTTTGTCCTCCTAAGGGGCATTTACGTCAAAATAACAGGGCAATATTCATCCACGTGTACAAACAACAACACACATGATTATTAATTTTCATGAAAATAAATAAATAAATAAAATCTCCATTTGCTTATTAACTAACAAAAGTATTCCTATATAAAATCTCTAACGTTTCTCCAACTTACAAATCTTCTTCTTTCCCTAATAAATCACCACAAGAGAGAAACAAAGAGACATTTAGCAAAATGTGTAGAGGCTTAAATGAAGAAGAGAGCAGCAGAAGCGTCGACGGAGGAGGATGCCGGAGTCTCTGCACGAGACCAAGTGTCCCGGTTCGGTGCGAGCTCTGCGGAGGCGATGCCTCGGTGTTTTGCGAGGCGGACTCGGCTTTTCTTTGTAGGAAATGTGACCGGTGGGTTCATGGAGCCAATTTTCTAGCTTGGAGACACGTACGGCGCGTGCTCTGTGCCTCATGCCAGAAACTCACCCGCCGGTGCCTCGTCGGAGAAGATTTTCACGTTGTTTTGACGGCGGCAACGGCTGAAGAGAATAGAACTACACCACCAAGTGAAGATGATAGTAACAATAATCTTGAAGTTCCTTTTGTCTTTCTTTGATTTAGTTTTTTTTTCTCTTTTGGCTAAGTTATGAATAATCCTAGGGTTTTAATGCAATTTCTTTCTCTTTTTTTTCTTGTTTGATAGAAGGTATTCAAATTAAAATGCAATTTCCTATATATAAAAAATTAATTAAGGAAATTTAATTCTGAAGCTAGGTGATTCTCTCTGCAACACAAAAGGAATGAACCAAAGACCGTTTGGAATGTTTAAGAATGAACAAATATATTAAAAAAGAAAACAAAAAAAAATCTACTTACCAAACTCAATGTTCTAGCAGGAATCAATCGAACTGTGCAGTCTCTGCTTTGGCTTGTTGCTAGATCTATTTGTTTATTCATTTATCATTTATGTTTCTTTTCCTTGATTATATTACTGAACTACTACTAAACTCTTCACATGTGTAACATCTTCTTCATACAATACTAAGTTATATAAGTGTTATGTCTTTTTCAGGCAAACTCACTAATCAATAAAATTTATGAGTGGTAATTATTCTATAACATAAAGATGACACAGGTAAGAACTAGTTCCTGTCCAACTTACGGAGTCTACAAAATCATGTGGTGATGGAGAGGAGACTAATTCAACTTGCTCCAAAGCCTTGTTACATAAGTATAAATTAAGAGCCTAAAACTAGGAATCAAAAAGACCTTTAATAAACGCTAAAGAAAGACAGAGAATGAAACAGATTGTAATCTAATCACTGCTACTTTATTTATCAAAATATAGATGAAAAAGTAATGTGTAAAGAGAAGAAGTAGGGCTGCAACTGGTTGTCATTCTAGAGGAATAAAATACAGAGTAATTGATGATTACTCTTTATTCTGCTAAAATGATACCATTTGCAAGTAAAAATTTTTTTTTAGAGTAATAGTGGGACCTACCTAATTAGAGGAAAAATGGGTGATTACGCTGAGATTTTGTCCTCTTCTTTTTAGGAGAGGAATAAAATTCCTCTGCAATTATTATTTTTGTTCCTTTTATTACTCTAAGTACTCTAATTCTACTAATTTTTATTCCACTAAATTATTACTCTCTCATTCTATTTATTCCTCTCACTTACTACCAGTTGCAGCCTAAGATTTTGTCCTCTTAAAGTAAAAAACACAAAAGAGATTTTGTAAAACAGAGGAAGCAAAATTACAATATTTTTTTTTCCACCATTTTGGTTTCCATCCTTCGTGTCATTTTCACCGTTCTTCATGTATTTTTCTCATTGCTCAAGATTTTTTTAAAAAAAAACTGTAGAGAATAAGATAAACTTAGTGTATAAGATTACTTTCCCGACAAGAAACTGTTTAAACACAGAAGGAAGGTACTCATATATCATCATCATAATAATTTTGTGGCTGTTCGCAAAAGAAGACTTACGTTATTATTTTTTGTGGAAGAAAAATCAATTGGTGGTCGTAGGTGATGATGGGTCATAGTCATAATTGTCTCCAGCTTTCACAAATCTTCCTTTCACTCTTTTTCTCGTGTCAGCTCTTGCTTTCCGAGATGCATACCGTATCTGTTTCCCGAAACTACAATTCAAACAAGAAACGCAACTAAGCTTAATCCGAGTTTAAATCAATTGAAAGATTTATAAATTAAAAAAGAACGTACGAGCGCTTTAGTTTCTTCTCCTTGTATCTCAACTTAGCCTGGTTTCTTGCTTGTGGACAACAAACTTCAAGATTGGAGTCCCATGGCGAATCGCTCATTATAAACCCTGGAGACATCCCACAATCCTGGTAATCCGCTACACTGCTTTCACCTGTGATGTTGGATATCGTAATCGACATGGTCGGGTTGATTTTTCCGAACAAGACAGGTGATGTAGGAAGAGGAAGAGCAAGTCCAGTGTTCATTTGCAACGGACTTGAATGATAATAACTCGTGCAATCTTGTGTTCCTGGTGACGATGCCTAAAACAGAACATCCCAATTTCCCAATCAAGGTAATATTGAGGGTCGATCAAAAGGAACAAACAAAAAAAAAGAAGTATACAAGACCTCTAAAGCGTTGTCTATAGTAAAGTTTGAGGCAGTAACTGATGTGTTGTTCTTTTCGATCAAGAGACAAGATTCTATGTGATCTTGTTGTGATGAGCAATCGATGATATCATCTCCAACGCCAAAGTTTAACGGCGCATTGTCCAAGTTAAGCCCTTCACATAGATCTTCTTCTTCTCCTTCTTCAAGTTTAAGAACCAAAGCAGGACATCCCTGGAAACAAACTAAATGAGAACCGCATCCATTGTCCATCAAGAACTTGAGATTATTAATACCTTAGATTCCACGGAGAAGAATGACGAGTGATCACTGAGATTCTGAGTGTAACTGATGTTGGAATAAGAGGAACCACCCATCAAACCGTCTAATTCGTCGAACATGGCATTGTTGGGATTATTCAAGGGCAAGACAGAAGGCTCAAGAATTGAAGACCACATTCTGACAGACTCAAGTGGAGGAGGACAACCAGAGAAAGGAGTCAGGGTTTGAAGTTTGTGTCCTAACGCCGAGCAGTTACTTGCGTGCCAGTGACATCCTCGGCAATGTGAAACCTTCTCGTCCAAACAGCGGATTACGCCTGGCTGCGAGAAGCATATATGGCAGATCAAAGATCGTATGTGTCTGCGAGACAGAGGGTTCGGAGAGTGCACGTGGACATCGCAATTTAGGCAAAGTTTAGCCAAATCCGATTTGCAGTAAATCACTGCTTGTGCGGTCGCACAGTGGTCACATTTTGGTTCTATTTTGGGAGACATTATAAAACTAAGGTGAAATGTATATTAAAAAAAAAAAAACTCTAACTTGGAGCTGATCGAATGGAGAATCTGACGTTTTTGGTATTTCTTGATTACTAAGCAAGCGTAAGATCCTGCACAACAGAGATCCATGAACGTTTTAGAAGCAAAACTTGAAATGAAAATTGATAAATTTGGAATTTCAGGTCGTAGCAATATGGATACATAAAGGCACTCACTTATGGTGAAGATGGATTAGTGCGATTCACAACCTTTCGCTGAATGTCGAGAAAACACAAAACAATTAATAGAAGATTACAGATAGAAACAGGATATAACGTAGATAAAAAGACACAAGTATTTGTTATCAATCAAGTGAAAGCGAAGAACAAAATAGAGAGAGAGAGAGTTTTTACAGTGTTGTGAATCACGCAGAAGAGGGGAAAGAAAGAAAACGAGTGATAGGTTTGCTCTGTTTTTATACCGTGTGAAAATGAGGCCCCATGAGGTTAAAAATGCCACGTTTAATTCCAAGTGGCATAATCACTTATTACACAAAAGACATGGTCTCTGTTTAGACTTTAGACCGTGTAAATTACGTGGGCTCACGCGGTGAAAATCCATGTCATATTCCACGTGGCCTAATGATTTTTATGAAGTCAATAGGCATTCATCAAGGCCAAAGGCCCTTAAGATTCGTAGTTACTTGTGGTTCCCAAGAAATTTCTTGAAATCGTTTTTACCTGGCAATGAAATTACACCAACCATTACTTACATAAGGACCCACGACACCAAAAAGATCACATAGAATCAAAATTTTATTCACAAATCACTCGAATCTAAACCCTAAAACTTTAAATTTTAAACCCAAGTAACAGCAAACTCTAATCATATAAGGTTTTAACCCTAAACATTGAAACCCTAGAAGAACCCTAAATCCTAAAGAACTTTTTTTTTTGTTTGTTTTTATATTTTTAAAAGTACATTACCATTTTTTAAAAATTTAAAATGTCGTATAATGTTTTTTTGTTTTAGGATTTAGGGTTAAAACCTTAATTTCTATAATCCTAAACACCAAAAAGATCTTTATTCAAAAATCATTAAAATTTAAACCCTAAAACCTTAAATGTTAAACCCAAATAACACTAAATCCTAACTATATAAGGTTTTAACCCTAAATCCCAAATCATGGTTCCATAAATGAACTATAAATTCTAAAATGTGGGAGATTGATAAAACTCGGTCGACTCTCACAGTGGAGATTGATAAATCGAGTTCGGAATCGCAGTTAATATTTGTAGCAAAAAAAAGAAGAGGAGATGTCAATATTTGTGTAGAAAAGAATTGTAGAGCAAAATAACATGATTTTATTTATATGTTTTTAATAAACATTTAATGATTATATGTTATTTATTATTATATTTATTGTATGTTGGACATGGTTAATATTATTTCTTTTGTAGCGACCATATATTACGCGGAAATTAAGTAATAAACACAGTGATTCCCCGCGCAAAAAATAACATATCCAAAAAGATGATATAAGTAAGCAAGTAACGTTGTTTCGTTTCACTTACTTACCAATAAAATATAAATAAAAATGTGATTAAAATGTTTATTAATTGGTCAAATTAGATTGTTTAGTTTTAAGTTTTTGTTTGTCAACAACCTATAAGAAAATTAACAAATAAACACAGCGATTTCCGCGCGGAAATCCAAATAATTCATGACTTTAGGTATTTAAGAATTTACGGATAACCCAAAAAAAAATCTTATACTATATCACCTAGCTAGGTTATTTAATACCATATATAATCAATATAAAGAATTGTTGAGTAATATAACATGACTTTATTTATGTCTTTTTATAATCAATTAATGATTATATGTTATTTATGATTATAGTTATCATACTTTGGACAATGTTAATACTATTTCTTTTGTGGCGACCATATGGTACACAAAAATTAACAAAAAATCAAAATGATTCCCCGCGCTGAGTATTCAAATAATTCGTGATTTTAGTTTTTTTCCTTTTTTTATATATGATTTTATAGTCAAAACACTTGAATTTTAGAAGAGTTTTCGAAAATAACAACATATGGAAAAAGATTATATAAGTAAGTGTTGGGTGAAATTTATTCACTTTGGGACCCACTACAAAGTATATGGAAACTGAGTCCATATCGACCAGTGCCAAATAATGGCAGAATCAAGTCACTGACCATCAGACCATTATGGAAGGTCATGTAACCGCCATTCTGGAAAGACACGTGTCGGTCACTTCGAGTCTTAAGGGAAACCTATATTATGAGATATGGACACTTCGGATTCTTGGGACACGTCATTGCAACCAACATTAAGGTTGCGGTTCCTAACGACACGTCAGCAGAACCAACCTAATCTTAGGAGAATTAGGGTTCGGAGAGACCTTATAAATACAGACACTACAACCTATAGAAAGGTTATCGAAAAATACCTAAAACTCGACTAGACTCTTCTTCGCCGTTTACAAAGAGCGGCCGCACGAGAAACCCTAGTTCCTAGCGACCATCAACCAAGATTTTCCAGATCCTTCAAGATCGGATCATCGCTTAGATTCTGTGAATCATAACACAAGCCACTGTCTCTATTAATATCCCGTCAATTAATAAAGATACGATTCCATACATCGTTCCGTAGTACTGTCCTTATACGAACCGGTTAAATTATTACCATACAGCCGGCGCTAGAAGGAGGGGACAGTTTTGACTACGTGAGATATGGTAAGCGAAGAGGAATACAGCCAAATTACTCCGGAAGGAAGCGTCCCAGTCGATTTTGCTGCCCAATTGGAGGCACTCACAAACAAGATGAAGCAAAGCGACGAGAGGCTAAAAGCGGTCGAGGCAGAAAACGCTTCCCTAAGAAGTGAGAACGCTTCTCTTATTGCCGAAGGAAGAGGCGTTGGAGGTAACTCTCGGACTATCCCTGTGATGCCGTCATTGGAGGACACCCCGCTTACAGGGAAACAGTCGACAGTGGATAATAGCAGTCAATCTAAAGAGGATCACTATTTCCAGAGCATGCTCTCCAAGCGCATGGAGGAGATGGAAGCCATGATCAAGCGACTTCCAGGGGTTGCTCCCCCAATTGTGAAGAGTGCCCTCAATAGCTACGCGGACACCCCATTCACAGACGAGATAGCACTCGTCGAGATGCCGAAGAAATTCGTTTTGCCTTCAATGAAGATGTACGATGGAACGACCGATCCCGACAATCATATTGCACAATACAAACAGCGAATGTTCACTACCGCAGTCCCAAACGAATATCGTGAAGCTTGCATGTGCAAAGGATTCGGTTCCAGTCTAACTGGACCGGCTCTCCAATGGTTCACGAACCTACCAAACTCATCCATAGACTCCTTTCCATCGCTGACAGACCGCTTTTTTGAACAATTCGCGAGTAGTAGAAATCTGCAACGAGCGGCTGACGATCTCTACGAAATTGTGCAAAAAAAGAGGAGTCGCTACGAAGCTATGTAGGACGTTTCAATTGGGACAAAGTTTCAATAGCAGATTGTAATATAGCTACAGCCATCTCTGCCTTCAAGAGAGGGTTAATTCCAGGCGACCTGTATAAGGAGTTGACAAAATTCCAGTGCAAGACCATGGATGATGTGCTCTCTAAGGCATGGGCTCAGATCAAGTAGGAAGAGGACCCAGCTTACTATCAGCACCGCTCACCACGATCTGATTCACGTGTGGTAAGGCACGAAAGGATGTCACGAGACGAGAAACCTTACCAGAAGCCTCGCAACGAGAACAGTAGCAGGAGGACTGATTACAACGACCCTCGCCGGTCGGTTGGCAGGATTGACGATGAACATCGTCCAACATCCGTTTGGCCCGACATAAGTAACCTTTCAGCCTCCGGTGCGGAGTTGGTTGGTGCACTAAGAAAGATGGGTGAAATGGTATGATGGCCTCAAAAGATGAGAACACCGGATGAGAGGCGCGACACTTCAAAGTGGTGTGACTTTCACCATGATCACGGTCACAGGACAGAAGATTGCATCTTGCTAAGGATAGAAGTGAACGAGCTGCTTAAGAAGAGCCATTTGAGAGAATTTCTATCTGACAGAGCCAGAAACCGCAACAGTGAAAAAAGCGGCAACCGGGAGACTGCGAGAACGCCTCCCGTTTCACCTCTCAGGCATGAGTGAGTCATTAACTACATCTCTGGAGGTTCGGAAGTCAGCGGGGTGACTTATTCAGCCGCCAAAAAGAACACTCGGCCTGCCCGGAATCACCAAGGCAACATGGCACAAAAAAGAGAACCCATGATCGGAGAAGAGGCCGTGACACCTTTCATAATAAGTTTTTCATCAGATGAGGGTGCGGGTTTAGCCCCACATCACGACGCATTAGTTATATCTCTTACCATTGCTAATTGCCTGATGAAACGGATATTGGTCGATACAGGAAGTTCAGTAAACATCCTCTATAAAGAGGCTTTCAAAGGATTGGGCTTGAGTGATGAGGAGTTAACACAAAAGTCCACAACACTTGGGGGATTTAGTGGCCAAGTGACCATGCCCGTGTATGCTGGAGGAGTTAACCAACAAACGAACTTCCTCGTAATTGATCGCGGCTCTGCTTACAACGCCATCATGGGAGGTCCTTGGATTCATAATATGGGAGCGGTACCCTCAACTTTCCATAAAGTCATCAAGTTTCCCACCCGTGGGGAGTGAAGGAAATACGAGGAGAACAAGAGAACTCACGATCATGCTACCAAACCACTTTGAAAGGGAAGACTAATCAGTTATAGCAATTACAGAGCCCACCGTGTAATGACCCTCACAAGTGATCGGGGAACAAGTCAAGTGATCGAGACAGAATAACCGAGACCTCATGGGTGGAAGCACAAGGTGTTGTAGATAAGCATCAGTAAGCACGACAAATCGGTAAGCACGACAAAGCTCAAGCACGACAAATCTTTAAGCACGACACATGTAAGCACGACAAGTCTTCAAGCACGACAAATCAGAAGCACGACACATCAAGAANCTCATGGGTGGAAGCACAAGGTGTTGTAGATAAGCATCAGTAAGCACGACAAATCGGTAAGCACGACAAAGCTCAAGCA
>OVAP01007829.1:0-10409 GCA_900406295.1 Aurinia saxatilis
CGTCAAGAATCTCGAACAAATAGTGATTGTGTGATTTTACCCACACATAGCCTACTCTTTTATCATTCCCACTTAATAGAAAAAAAACATATAAACATCTTTTTTTGTCGGTAAAGATTTCATTAAAGAAATATGCTACATCTCTGTTTTTAGTTACAACATTAATTAACATAACCATTTAAATTTTTAGAGCATGGTACATATATTCTAGCATATTTGGCTAGTCTATCAGCTTCAGTGTTTATATATCTCGGTACATATTTGAAACTGAATTCATGAGTCTTGCTCTTATAATGCATAATGTCTTCCACATAAATTGACAAGCTACCAAAGTCTTTCCTTATAGGAGATAGTTTCTTCTTAGCAAGTAGCTCGTAAACTATTTTTGAGTCTCCGCAGAAGACAATTCCCATGTATCCAAGCCTCCAGAGATAGGTGACCGCTTCCCTAAGGGCATAAGCTTCAACTTCAGTGGGTGTGTTCACTGGGGGGATGGTGATGGCTCCTTCAAGTATATTTACTATATTTTTATCTTTTAAAACCCATCCAGCCCCTACTTTTTTTTCCTTTGAAGACCATGAGGCATCTACAAAACAACAAGCTCTGTTAGCTAGCATTATTATATCTAGAGGACCTTTAGGAAGACTTTCCTTTGATTTCTTGTGGTAGCTACATGACAGATTCAAGACATCTTGCTGAATCTCCTATTGTTTTTTAGCTTCTTTGCATTGAGTGTAATTTTCTAGTGCTTTATTGATAGCATATGGATTTGAGCTCTTACGTCCACTAAATATTTTCTCATTTCTCATCTTCCATAAAGACTAGGCAATAAAGGGAAACAAAGGGGCTTTTCCATCTCCTGGTCTATTCAAATTCATTAGAGCTTCCAGATTTTGCAATGTTGAGTTATGATTTAATTCATCACTTGGAATCTGCACTCCCAGAGTTAACTCCCAGACCTCTTTTGAGACCTTGCACCTGAATATTAAATGATTAATCGTGTCTTCTTCTTCTCCGCATAGGGTGCACTTGCCTTCATTGACAATCTTCCTTCTCTTCAATGTAGTGGCAACAAGCAATGCCTCATGTGTTACTCTCTAAAGGAAGTGCTTGAGTTTGAGGGTATCTTTAGGCTCCATATCTTTTGGCTGACATCCATTTTTACTTTTTCTTCGGGGGCTAGCGAGGAAGCTTGATTATTGTTCTCAAGATGATATCCCAAACGAACAGTATATTCTCCACTCTTTGTGAATTCTCAACTCGGCCTGTCTTTTTTCCTTTTTCTACTCGGGTGTATTTTTTTGATGAACTGGATGTCATCCGGGTATACCCATTGCCTTAGCTTCTCCTCATCCCAGTTAGTAGTACCTGGGACAAAAAAAATGTTGCACTATTATGTTATCCAAAGGGGTTGTCTCTGTGAACCTTGCTGGCCTAATATGATCTGCTTTTAACCAATTTATCCTGCCAAGGATGTATTGTGTTGCATGAACCTACTGTCCATTTAACACCCTTAGCAATAAGTGTTATTCCTTGATGCAAGCTTCGCCATGCATAGCTCGCATTACTTTTAACAATTGCATAAAATAAAGATGTTTTCCTGAAATATTTTGCTTTTAATACCTTGACCGTTGATGATTATGGGTTTTGGAGAATCCTCCAACTCTGTTTGGCCAAGAGAACAATGTTGAAATCTCTGAGATTCCTGAATCCTAAGCCTCCCTATATTTTTATTTAGTTAATTTTGACCATGAAATCCAGGGAATGCTTGACCTATGCTTAGACGAGGCCCACCAATATTTCCTAATTACTGAGGTAATTTTTGCTAGCAAGCTCTTTGGCAAAAGAAAGCAACTCATGCAGTAAGTTGGTATGGCCATTGCAACAGATTTTATCATTTTTTTTTTCCAGCTGTAGATAGGAGTTTTGAGTACCAGTTTTGAACTTTATTTGATACTCTTTTCTTAACAAAAGCAGAAGTATTATTCTTACTCCTAGCTACCATATCAGGCAATCCCAAATATCTCCCAAAACTGCATGCTTCTTTTATCCCTAATATGTTTTTAATAGATGTTTTTAATTCCAAAGCAATACCTTTACCAAAACAAATAGAGGATTTGTGAAAACTGACTCTCTGCCCAGACGCTGCATCATATGTCCATGAGTGTCTGACATTCCTGCTTTGTTGCTTTACAAAATACAATTGAGTCATCAGCAAATAACGTATGTGATATTGATGGCCCGTTTCCACTGGCTCTAAATCCATGCAGATTATGTTTAGTGTTTTGGTCCTTAATGAGCATATATAGACCTTCAACATAAATGAGATATAGGTAAGGTGAAATGGGATCACCTTGCCTAATACCTCTACTTGGTTTTATTCGTTTTGTGGGTTGCCCATTTATCAAAATTGAATAAGAAACTGTTGAAATACATGTTTTAATCCACCCGCACCATTTATGATCAAACCCAAGTTTTTCCATCATATACAAAAGGAAATCCCATTCAACTTTATCAAAAGCTTTTGCAATATATAATTTTAATGCTATGTATGGGTGCTTTGGCTGCCTAGTATGCAAAGAGTGCATAAACTCATGCGAAATTATTACGTTGTCTGTAATTAATCTCCCTGGAATAAATGCAGATTGATTTTCTGATATTATATGGTGGATCCATGGCTTTAACCTATTTGCTAGAATTTTGGAGATTATTTTATATGCAACATTACATAAGCTTATAGGTATAAAATCTTTGACTTCAAGTGGATTATTTATCTTAAGAGTCCAAGCAAATATGGGTATGATTTAACTCAGGATCTGAGTAGCCATTATTGAAAAAATCTTTTACATAGCTTCACACACTTTCTCCAATGTTGTCTCAGTGATATTTATAGAAGCCACCATTGAATACATCAGGTCCTGGCGCTTTGTCTTGGTTCATTTGCTTTACAGCCTGAAAAATTTCTTCATTAGTGATTATCTTTGTTAAGTAAGAGTTGATTTCAGGGGTAACCTTTGACTTGGATGCACGGGAGGTTTGAGAAGCTTGGTACTGGAGACTGTGATTTGAAGATGTCCTCAAATTAATTGTAAATTATTCTCTTAATATCTCCATCTCCACTGCATATACTCCCTTTCATGTCTTTTAACAGAGTAATTCTATTAAAGTTCCTCCTTTGCTTAGTCTTTGAGTGAAAAAACTTAGTATTTTTGTCACCTGATTGAAGCCATAAGACTATGCTCTTTGTTCTCCAAAATGCTTCTTCTTGCTGGTATTGATGAGCAAGCTTTGTCTTGAGTTCAACAATTTGGAATTCATCAACATCATTGCTTTCATGTGTTTGGTGCAGTTGCTCCTTCAGATCCTCAATCTGCTTCTGTGAATTTATATACTCTTTAGTCCTCCACTCTGATAATCTGGATCTGCAATTCTGGATTGCCTTTAAGAAGATGGTTTCAGAAGACTCCTCATGTTCTTGCATCCAAGCATCTGCTATGAGCTTCTTCACCTCTGAATTAAAATTCCACATGTTCTCATATTTGAACAGCTTCTTTCCTTTCCAAGCATTTGATAATCTGGATTTGCAGTTATGGATTGCCTTTGAAAAGCTGGTTCTAGGAGAGTCCTCATGTTCTTGCATCCAAGCATCTGCTATGAGCTTCTTCACCTCTGAATTAAAATTCCACATGTTCTCATATTTGAACAGCTTCTTTCCTTTCCAAGCATTTGATAATCTGGATTTGCAGTTATGGATTGCCTTTGAAAAGCTGGTTCTAGGAGAGTCCTCATGTTCTTGCATCCAAGCATCTGCTATGAGCTTCTTCACCTCTGAATTAAAATTCCACATGTTCTCATATTTGAACAGCTTCTTTCCTTTCCAAGCATTTGATAATCTGGATTTGCAGTTATGGATTGCCTTTGAAAAGCTGGTTCTAGGAGAGTCCTCATGTTCTTGCATCCAAGCATCTGCTATGAGCTTCTTCACCTCTGAATTAAAATTCCACATGTTCTCATATTTGAACAGCTTCTTTCCTTTTCAAGCTTTATTCTCTAATGATAAGAGAAGTGGCATGTGATCTGAGCCTCCCCATCTTAAAGCATAGATATGAGCTTCCGGGAACATGTCAAGCCATTTTGCATTGGCTAAGGCTCTGTCGATTTTGGTCTTGATTTGTGTTGGTACCACTTCCATGTCCATGTAAATTTCCCCCCACCATCTTGATATCATGCATGCCAGTGACTGCAAGAAACTTTCTAAAATGAGCATAGGCGTATTTTGTTCTCCTTCTACCTCCACTCTTTTACTCATTGCATTTTATATCATTGAAATCACCTAATTGTAGCCTAGGATTGGCCCCACTAGAGCTCGCTTGTAGCATATTTTCCAACCACGACCATTGTCTAACTCTATATTTCTTAATTGGATGAACATAAATATAGTACAGACTAAAACATACTTCCCTAACTCTAATATTAGATGAGTGAGATATAAACCATAACTTTCTACAACAAAACATTCTATCTCATGTTTCCAAAATATAGCTACCCCCCCCCCCTTCACTAAGACCTATAGGAGGAACCAGAAAGCTATGAGCATATCCCAACTCCGATTTTATACTATCTACATAATCATCATCATGCTTAGTCTTCATGAGGATTATGATATCAGAATTTTGAGATTTCCTGATACCTTTCAGTAATGGAATTGTCAAGGTATCCCTCAAGCCTTTACAATTCCAATGCAAAATTCTCATTGGCTTCGGGTTGATGACCCCTCTCGGGCCATCAACCCCTCTTTATTGCAAGCACCACTTATTATTTGTCTCCTTGATGGACTAAGGTCCTCTGGTTCAGGATCTTCTGCTTTCCTCTTAGAGCCTCTTGAAGATGAAGACCCTTCTTCACGAATAACTAATGGGCCCGCAGCTGAGGATCCATGCAAGTCAATAATAACATGCCCAATTCTAGGAATGTTGTGATCTTGATCAACATCTTCTATGATTCTGATATGAGATCTCCTACCTTGATATTGTTGGGCCATATTGAAATGCGGTTTCTCTGGCTCAACGTCCCTAAAGTGACCTGTTTACTCCTGCATACCTTGTTCATCTTCTTCATCATCCATATCCTCCTGACGATGGTATGGAACCGTCTGGCTTTCAATTGGAACATGTGAGCTAGACTGAGCAGAGTGTTGAGCCACTTGAACATCCTGGCAGTCATTCAACTCATGAGAAAGTGGTCCACAACCTCTACAAAAAAATTTGAGTCTATCATAAACGAACTCCAAGAGAACAGGTTTTTCCCCTGGATAGAAGTAAATAAAGCGAGCAAAAACTAGCTTTTGATCGACGGACATACATACTTTCAGGATATTGAAATCTACTGCCTCTTTACCGAGTGAGTTTCCTATTTCCATAATAGCCTTGCCATTTTGTAATCATATGCCAGATTGGAGATTTACATCTAGAAGTGGAAATATTGAAGGAAATCAGAATTATTGCGATTTAACCATCGATCGACGACAACCATCCAGTCTTTGAAGTTCCATGGTCCACCTTCAAGCACCGCCATCAGCCTGTGCTCAGCTGGAAAGAAGAATTGAACCAGCCCTTCGTTGGTTGTCTGTGATTGGATTTGAGCCGTCATCTTCCATGCTTCAGGCAAAACAGTTTTCATCGGTCTTGGACGGTGGAAGTTGGGATTCAGACAACGTACAATTAGATTGAGCTCTTGATTTCTAGCAGCTTGTTTATGGGTTTCTTGGCGCAGTTGCAAGACCGGCTGCTGAGATCCGATAGTTAGTCTCTGCATCGATTCCCAAATAGATATATCCATCTTCTACTATCCAGATCTGGATTAGATAAGATGAGATAAGCTTAGATCTGGAAAATTTGAAAGGAATTTTGCCGAAAAGTGATCTAGATCACACTCGGAAAGATCAACGCATAAAGGGCACACTAACCTAGAACTCTCGGGAAGCTAGACACAGTTAACACATGTAAACATCATTATATACAAGCCTATAATAAGTTCCTTTTTTTTTTTTTTTTTTGGCAAANTCATTACTCTCCATAAAAGGAGCAATTGTTCAAAGGAAAAATACAACATAGTTAACAAATCCATAGCTAAAGCAAAACAGAGGGCAACATAATCTGAAAAGATAGAAGCAAACATCACACTTAAGTAGCTAAACTCATGGAGCAGTCCTCGAGTCTTCAAGTCGTCAACAGTGCTACCAAGTGAGGTGAAGCTGCGGGGATCGAAGGACACATAAAGTGAACTAATGCATGAGATTGAAATCGCAACTAGTGCAAATTTAATTGAAGATTTGGCTACAAGAACATAAGTGTGACCAAACACTATCTTGTTGAGCCGTTGAAAGTAACCGAAGCAATTGTTAGCTTCAACCTGAAATTTCCTACAAACTTTATAAAGGAGAATACAAAGCAATCCATCCCTAAGAGAATCAGATTCACTGGAAGACATTTTGATACTAAAATAACCCGGCGAGCTTCAAAAAGAACAATACAAAAAATGTAAAAACTAGCTAAGCCATTAGCAACAGCAAGGTAATTCAGCAACATCCTCAAGGAAAATAATGTTTTGGAAACCAGGCCTGAACCGGATGTTTTTTGGGTCATTGTTCAACTGGTCAGACCGGTTTTTTTCCCTATATATATATGAATTATTATCCATAATAGACAGATAGATACCAAGTTTAAGATATAACCAACCCCATTTGTTTGAGTCTGTTACTTCAATAATGGTGAAACTGAGAATGAACTTAGGGAGAGTTTTTATATGTACAGAAAAATCCCCATCAGCAGAATAAGCAAATTCAAATTGAACAACAATATTTATGAATGCTCTTCTCTGTCTCTCTTCTCTGAAGAAAGAGGCACTCTTCACTGTTTGAAATCTCTCTCTTAAGCAATGTTCTTTCTGCTATGTGCCCAGAATGGCTTTGCAGGTGTGCGCTTTAAAGCCTTAATGCTGAACGGACTGTTCTTGCTCTGCCAAACCAACAACATTGCAAAATTAGCAATCTTTTCCCAACATTATCTTTAAAGTTAGCTCTTGATAGCAAAAGATGACAAGAAACTCACCATCAAACAGGTTCCGTGGGAAACATCACAAACTGGGTACTCATGAGGACAGCAACTAGAGTTATCATCGCAGCAAGTAGCAGCTTCGAGCGCGCAACATCCCCAACCGAAGCAGTACTTACCGTACTTGAAGAGACAACAACAAGTGTTGCTCTCAGGACAGGAAAAGTATTTGTCACACTGGGTTGGTGGTTTAATGGGAGATGGCGGAGACGGGCCAGGGTTCGGCGGATTCTGACCTTTCTTGATCGGGTATGATGCCTCCATCGCAATTCCGCACTTTCCTGTGGGATTTTCGATGTTACGTGCCATTTTTATGTATCCGCTCTCTCCCCAACGGTTTCCCCATGAGTTCCTAACAATCCAGTAGTCTTTTCCGTTCTCAGTTCCGTAGCCAACAGCCACAACCCCATGGTCTAGCTCCGTACCACAGATTCCATCAAATACACCCTGAAAGAGAAAACAGCGACAAAAGATTTTAATATCATGAAATATGAGGATAGTGAAGAAGTTATTCACGTGGAATCTCAACATATAAGGTGAAAACCATGGAAAAAAAAAATGCATTTAGAATAAAATATGGTGGAATGGACATCTTCGTATGCATCTCACTAAAATCTAATTACAGTAACATGGAAGCCAAATTTGCGTCCATTAAATTTAGTATAAAACAAATCTAACAAAAACTACATATATTCCACCCTAATGTTTCTCTTGATTTCACATTTTTATCATTATTCCATGGGTTCATCTCATGTTAACTATTTAGAAGGTAATCATACCGAGGAGTAGAGCTGGAAAGCGCGACCACCAGCTTCAATGGCTACACTAATGGGCTGATGAGCCAATGCTTTCTTTAAAGAGGCCTCACTGTTCACAGGCACATCCTCGTAGGAATCGATTGTGACAACCTTTGCATTTTTCTACGCAATAACAAACAAAATAAGGGAGTTGTAATTCTCAGTTTAAAGCCATTGTTATGGGTTTGAGAAGCAAAAAAAATGCAATAAAATAACAAACCCTGTTCTGGTCACAACGACCATCAGAGGCTTTGTATGGATAATCCTCTTCGGTATCGATACCACCATTTTTGATGATGAACTCAAAAGCGTAGTCCATTAAACCTCCATTGCAACCTTGGTTGTATGATGTGTCACAATCAACTAGTTCTTGTTCAGACAAAGAGATCAAATCTCCAGTCACAATCTTGTTGATTCCTTCCACGGCTCCAATGGTTGAGAATGCCCAACAACTCCCTTGATGACCGACAAAACAAGAGAAGAAGACATAAATGAGCAGCATGAACAAAACAAATTGCATCTAACCCCACCACTCCTTTAATTCTTGAAAACATCAGGACTTAATTGTCCCACAAAAACTTTAATTAAAGTTTAAAATAAGATCTCTGACTAGATTTATATTTACAAACGTTACGCTTTGACACCTCATCATTCCAATTATGCCTTTCACACGACTTTCAAGCTGTTTAATTTCAGATTTAGATTTTAGAAGTCAATACGCAAAATAATGATCGGAAAGGGAGCTTACCGCAGCTTCCCTGGTCTTTAACGTCGGCGACGGCACCTTCTTTCCTCCAGTCAACGGAATCGGGAAGCGCGTCCCCTTCACGCGCCTGATAGCGATCGCTGGTTTTTAGTGTTCTTTTGGCCGGTTTGGCTCCGAGGTATATAGATCGGTACTCCTCGTTGGTTAGATCAGCGAACCGGGTCAGACCGAGCCTGTAACTGAGGTTTTTGGTGTTGTGCTCATCGATGAAACGGAGATTGTCTTTGAAGATCTCGAATCTGTCTTCTCCCACTCCCAGACCAAGATTGTTCTGAACCTTTCCGTGTTCCACCTTCCACGCCTCGTACATTCTCGCAACCTCCGCCTCGCTACGCCCGTTGACCTCGACCTCGCTGCTCATGTGGTGCTTCTCGTCGTACGAAATGATCGACATGTCCATCGCACACGACACGCCGATCATCGCCATCACAAGGATCACCTTTACGAATTCCATTTTTTTTTTTTTTTTTGAGAGAGGAAGAAGATTGTACAATGCCGAAGAGATGGAAGTGGGGGATGTATATAAAGGAGAAATTCCACAATTAATTATTAATCCTCCACCTTTTCTTAATAATAGTGCTTTTTAGTTTTTGATTTCTTTTTTTTATTAGAAGAAACGAGGCGGTTTAACAAATAAGTAAGAAGAAGCAGGGTCAAAATGTAAATGTAAATGTAAATGTAAATGTCCTTTTATTATTGGTTAATACAAATTGTGGGAAAGACAGATCACAACTGCGAGATAATACCNTATTTCTTTTTTTTTATTAGAAGAAACGAGGCGGTTTAACAAATAAGTAAGAAGAAGCAGGGTCAAAATATAAATGTAAATGTAAATGTAAATGTCCTTTTATTATTGGTTAATACAAATTGTGGGAAAGACAGATCACAACTGCGAGATAATACCAGAGTCCAAGTAGANGTGGGAAAGACAGATCACAACTGCGAGATAATACCAGAGTCCAAGTAGATAGGACCACGTGAAGGTTCCTCTTATCTCACGCGCTAGCGCGTTACTTTTCTTCCTTTTATTTTTGTTGCTTATCCTATTAAAATAGTACGCGTGGATAAGATTTTAAAACGAGATTCTTATTTATTCCCAACAACAAGATTCTTTTGATAATGTTACAAGATTTTTTCCCTTTTTTAAATATTCTTATTGTATACTCCCAAACCTTTTTTTTTTTTAATGTTTTTACACATAGTAAAAAGATTTTAACATTTTATAACAAATATTTTATGATTTAATGCAAAACAACCATCGTTATTTTTGCAAGTTTACTTTCAGGTTTGATAATTACCGTCAATACATTATGAAGATAGTGTTATAAATTTGTATTTGGTCAAGCTATATAGTCAATTCCTATAATATTTCGTATACACATTATGAGAGCACTAACCTTTAATCTCAAATTATGTTTTGATAAACTTGAGATGTTTACGTTGGTCAAGTATTCACCAGAAATCAACACATGCATCGCCCCATGTACCCATGTCGGGATACTACGTAAAACGAAATAAAAAATGCATTCATCAATCACCAAAATCACATTATGTTTTAACTATATCACAATATTCTTTAGGTAAGAAGTATTCTCAAACTTACATAAAATATGTAACAAAAATCCATAAATGGTTGCCAAGTTTTTTTATATTTATGATTAATATTTTTGTTTTGTAAAATATCTAACATGTTTCACATAATTAAATATTTTTATTATCAGAGAATGTCGTTCG
>OVAP01007832.1:0-10409 GCA_900406295.1 Aurinia saxatilis
CAGGGTCCTTAGCCGAATCAAGCAGCTCTCTCGAGAGTGACTCGATTATACATGTTTTTGGTTTTGCAACAACTGGTGTGTCATCAAGAGTTAGTCTCATGCGTCGTTTCTTAAGAGGCAACAAAGAGTCGCTTATGTCTGAAGTCTCTGTCTTTGTGTCTTTGGAGACCTGAATTAAGTGAATTAGAGAGAGACCTGAATCAAATTTCGAGACCTGAATCAAATTCCCATAGANATCAATTTCCCATAGATAAGAGAGAGACCTGAATCAAATTGAGGATCAATTAAGTGGATTAGAGAGAGACTTCAATCAAATTTCGAGACCTGAATCAAATTCTCATAGATAAGAAAGAGAGACCTGAATCAAATCGAGAAAAAAGGAAGAAGAGAAAAAGAAGCAGATAAACTTGCGAGGAAGAAGAGAAAAAGAGAAAAGAAAACACAATGTTAATGAAGAGGAAGAAGAGAAAAAGAGAAAAAGAATGGGAAGAGACCTGAATAATGTTAATGTTTTTTCTTAAGTTTACAAACAGAAAAAGGAAAAAGAAAACACAATGTTAATGTTCTTTCTTAGGTTTTCTCAAATTTGAAGAAAATTGATTTTTTGTAGAATTCTCCAGAATTTTATCACAGAACTCATCGATGAATTCTATTTTCAAAATTAAAGACATGTCATGTTTTATGTTTCCTAATATGATTTTTAATAAAAATCCATGTCAAATTAAATTAGAACTAACTTTGCATATAAAAAAAAGACACCTGAGCAAATTTCACTTAAACTACTTGTGAAATAATAAGAAGAGGATATGACAGATGAAAAAAAAAACAAAAAAATTGATGACAATCAAACTAAAAAAAATATCCCGTGGGCCTAACGAAGGTAAGCCCAAAAGTGAAGAAGGATGGGTTTTTGAAAATTTTATGATCCAAACCAGTAACCAGATCCGGTTCCCAAGATCCGACGGCTGAACATTTGTCATATGATTTCGTACCGGCGAATCTCGCCGGCGTTAAACCTCTCAGACTTGCTCACGCCGGTATCAAGACTTAATCGCAAAACGGTGGAGTGAAGTCTCCTCCCATGGTGGTTTCTCCCTCCAATGCCCATCAGTAACCCTAGGAAACGGCCCATCTGTGTCGCTCGATCGTTTCTCAGCAGACACGCAACCAAAGAAGAGCTCTCTCAGGCTGTGTCTCGTCTCGAGTCCTTAACAGAGAAAGGGATTCGCTTACCATTCGAAGTCCTCGCGTCGCTTCTCCAACAGTGTGGAGACACGAGGTCCCTGCAACAAGGCAAATGGATTCATCGTCACTTGAAGATTACTGGATTCAAGAGACCCAACACGCTTTTGTCTAATCATTTGATCGGAATGTACATGAAATGTGGTAAACCTGTTGATGCGTGTAAAGTGTTTGATCAAATGCATTTCAGGAACTTGTATTCGTGGAACAATATGGTCTCTGGGTATGTCAAATCAGGGATGTTGGTTCGTGCACGAGCTGTGTTCGATAGTATGCCCGATAGGGATGTTGTGTCCTGGAATACCATGGTGATTGGGTATGCCCAGAATGGGAATCCATGGGAAGCTCTGTGGTTTTATAGAGAGTTGAGGAGATCTAAGATCAAATTCAACGAGTTTAGCTTCGCTGGGATTTTGACGGCATGTGTCAAATCAAGGGACCTCCTGCTCAATCGGCAAGCTCACGGACAAGTTCTGGTTGCTGGGTTTCTGTCAAATGTTGTGCTTTCGTGTTCCATAATCGATGGTTATGCAAAATGTGGTCAGATGGAGAGTGCTAAAAGATGTTTTGATGAGATGAAAGTGAAAGATATTCAAATTTGGACTACTCTCATCTCTGGATATGCCAAACTGGGGGATATGGAAGCAGCTGATAAACTGTTCTGTGAGATGCCAGGGAAAAATCCGGTTTCTTGGACCGCATTAATTGCTGGATATGTTAGACAAGGTTCTGGGGACCAAGCTCTTGACTTGTTCAGAAGAATGATTGCTTTGAGGGTTAAACCAGAGCAATTTACTTTCAGCAGCTGTCTCTGTGCCTCTGCAAGCATTGCATCTCTTAGACACGGGAAGCAAATCCATGGCTACATGTTTCGTACCAATGTTAGACCCAATGCGATTGTCATCAGTTCTTTGATCGATATGTACTCCAAATCAGGGAATTTAGAAGCCAGCGAGCGGGTTTTCAGTCTTTGCGATGACAAGCAAGACTGTGTATTGTGGAACACGATGATTTCTGCATTTGCGCAGCACGGGCTTGCCCACAAGGCCTTGCGCATGCTTGATGACATGATCAAGACCAGAATTCATCCAAACCGGACGACCCTGGTTGTGATTCTCAACGCCTGTAGTCATTCAGGTTTGGTAGAGGAAGGAGTCAGGTGGTTTGAGTCAATGACTGTTCAGCACGGGATCGTTCCTGACGAAGAGCATTACGCATGTCTGATAGATCTCCTAGGACGTGCTGGTTGTTTCAAAGAACTGATGAGCAAGATCGATAGAATGCCTTTTAAACCCGACGAGCATATCTGGAATGCAATCCTAGGAGTATCCAGAATTCATGGAAATGTAGAATTGGGAAAGAAAGCGGCGGAAGAGCTTATCAAACTGGACCCTGAATCGTCTGCGCCATATATATTGCTATCGAGCATTTACGCAGATCATGGGAAGTGGGAATTAGTAGAGGAGCTGAGAGGGACTATGGATAAGAGAATGGTGAATAAAGAAAGAGCTATTAGTTGGATCGAACTCGAGCAGAAAGTTGATGCATTCACAGTCTCAGACAGGGTACATCCTCGTAAAGAAGAGATCTACTCTGCTCTGCATAGTCTGGCTGCACTTATGGAAGAAGAAGCTTCAAGAAGATCATGATATAGCCAGAACATATACAAGGAGATTCATCATCAAGCAACTTAAAAGATTCCTGCAAATTTTCTTCTCAGGATTGTACACTGTTAAAGCCTGCAAAAGCAGGGATTTATACGTGGTTAGATGATTTCATTTTAGCTTCAGAAGTTTTGTCAATGTAGCAGAGCTAAAATCTACAGTGTCCTAATTCTTTCTTTTTATTTTTTTCTTCCATATTTGGTGTTCAATAAAAAAGCAAAATGGAACAGGCTTCCCTTCCTCCAGTAAGATATTCTTGCATTTGAATGCAAAACTCAGATAAAAGATGGAGTTGTCGGGTTGGATTTGTATTGGCTGAGTTATTAGTTATTACAAGACGATGGAGATGGTAGGTGAGTGAGAACGGGGCAAAATGAAAAATGAAAACAAGTGACCAATAAAAACAATAGGTAGAAGCGACCAATAGCAATGATGTCTCCATCAAATTTATTGGTAAACTTAGAAAGGACAACCCAACAACACCAGTTATTAGCCAGTGATTATGTTTTGTTCATCAATCACAGCTTTTAGTTCCCGTATAGAGATTCACAATCCAGTGTGCAAAATGAAAGAGAAGCTTCTGAAAGTGAAGTGTTTCTGAGGTGCAGTAGCTGTTGTTGGAACAAGCGTGGACATGTTTCAGCAAGGTGTCGCAGACGAGTAAAAAAAAAAAAAAGTGCAGTTTGCGTTAAATACATGAAGGAAGGCATGACGTGCTGGAATAGAAGAAATGCAATATTCACTTATGAGATAATGAATATTTACTATAGATCCTAGCCTTCAAAGGTTTCTATATCCCACGAATATAAAATGGATAGTAGAGATGTTTTCTAGGGTTAGCCGTTTTACAAAAATAAAAGCCTTGTGGCTTTTACGTTAAAGAGAGTTCTGATAACTCTGTACGGTCCAAGAGCTAGTGATTGAAAAAGAATCAGCTAGTTTTTGAGAGGTTTAGATTTCAGTGGTAGCAAAATAAGTAGAAGCTTAGGTGTTGTGTAATTCCGCTCAAAGGTTCTTTGAGAAAAAAATCTATAAGAAAAGCAAATACATCGTTGTGTATTTGAGAAAAATCTCTGTGTCTCGGTTCCATTACTTTTTCAGCTTCAACTAAAGATTCCTCTCGTATTATCTCATACATAGCTTTGTGAGTTCTAAGATAGAACCACCACTTTACTCAGTATCCACATCACCAGAGAGAACTCGAATGCAAAGAGCGTGTGGAGCAATCCTCTGTCGAGAGCATATCCATAGAGCGTAATCCCCTTATTGTTATGTCGCAGGTATTCCACTGCAATGAAGGGTCCATTGATTTTGCAAGTTTGTTGTGAAAAAAAGAAGAAGAGGGTGCAATCTAAATGTAACGCACCTAAAGCTTGCCTAGCCTGGAAGAATGAAGATAAGTCCAATGAAGGCGATACATTGATGCATATGTTGAATGAGTCAGTGTCACTGTCAGGTGAGGCTGCTTCAGAAGCACATGTCAAAGTCATGTGCCACCTCGTTGCGATACACACTACTCCTTGAGCTCTGTGTGTGATTCTTGCAGCACCCAACAAGCACAAGAAGAATCCACTTAGCTGAACTGCAGAACATACCTTAAGATAGAATAGAAGAATACATATGCTGCATTAACGCAGAGTGCTGAACTAGAGAATTTATCATAGCAAAGCTTTTGAGAATTACCACCACATCACCAGAGTTGAGGAAACTCTTATCAGACTTTGAGGCAAGAACCAGCAGTAAGGCCACAAACTGACTGGTACTTATCACCACAAAGGACGTGATGATGAAGAACCTATACCTGTGACTTGTAGCCGACAACTGTTTCCTGATCCTCACATGTTCCTTACAAACATCTTCTATGGTCTCTGTTCCACATCTATCAAACATCTTGTGCAGCCCTCGAAACCTCAGTATCTGCAGCTCACAGGTCAACCGGAACAGTACACAAACTAGCAAGAAGACTCCTGTCCGGTAAACCCATGAAAATAAGACGAACAAGCACATCACAAACTTCAATGCAGCACAAGAGGACTTTGTGAAAGGAAATGACACTTCGGATGAGGAAAAAAGTACGCATTTATGCACAAGTTCCACAAGAAAAGAAGGTAAAAGTATGCAGGCTAGGCAACGCAAGGCCTTGTCAAGTTCATGCGAGTAGCCAAGCCTCACCAAGGTAGAATCATCAAGAAACAGAAGCTGTGTGAGACTGTATATCCGGAAGAAACGTAGTAGGGTCAAGAAACCAATGATGGCCAATCCAGACTCTGGAAATTGGACAAGCACATTGAATGAATTGGTGTGCATAACTGGCGAAAGCTGGCTTGCAGGAGTTTTGATGGACAGATAACTTATGAGGGGGACAAGTAAAGTGAAGACTACGAACATCAAATAGGACAAAGCTTTACCAAAGGAAGAGTGATCCAGAGCGCACCATTTGAGGAGAAAATGGAAGTTGCTCAGATCATCAGAAAGCGAGGATTCTAAAGGTGGTAAAGGTGTGTTTGAGTTGATGAACAGGTGATCGAGATAGTACTCATCTTCACAAGGAATCATATTTCTTCATATGAATAAAACTGTTGAGGGATCACCATAGTTATTAAATAGAAAAGGCCACTGGGACGAGAGAAAGTGACAACTCAAAATAACTACACCCACAGGCAATGCAAAATATATATAGCTACTTGGTAGAGACCTTACACTTTCCATCACAAGCATGGTTCAAAAAAGAGAAAAGCAAAAGAAACTTGCTCTATCCCGTGAAGTGTAGAACCCTCACTCCCTCTCTCTCTCTCTTCTCTTCTACTTTTGGCTATTCCAACTTGACTGTGTGTATCTTTCCCCGCAAGGTAAGACTTTTCAAGTCTTGTTAAATATATATGGTTGAAAAACACAAGCAGTCTGCTCTCCTACTTGATAAATTCTATTTGTCTTGCTGGGTTCTCACGTAGGCAAGAGCTGAAAGGACGAGTTTATCAGATTACATTGGAATCAAAACAGGGATTGCCTTTTTGTGTATGAAAAACTGAACATTTTACATGCGTCTGAGATTTGAAGCTTTTTTATCCACTTTCATATAGAGTTGACGTATGCCATTCGTCAAGTCAAAACAGTACCTCTGTGACTGAGTTACCGACAAAATTTGGACTTCATCCTTTCTTCCAACAAACCAATAACTGCTGAGAACAATCCTGTGGAAGCAAAATTAAATGGAAATATTAGCAAGGTGTCGAATCATCGCTCTTACAGATTCATGATAAAAGTACGGGAGATAGCCATTTAAGAGAACCAAGCACAAACTGGCCTGAGAGGGGGCTATCTTTCTGCTGCAATGAACCTTTTAGAAGCAAGGATCCTGGAATCTGCTGGAACACCTGTACCACAAATTTCTCCATCATATAACAACTGAAAAAACTAAGACAATGGTCAGGGATATACTAAATCGAATCCAAACAAACCAAGATGCGAAAGGATAGATTATCTTGAGGGACTTTCAAAATGGAGCCACCCAGAGTCTGTTTTTCATATTCATGGTTTCTAGCGCTATCGACACCTCCAGTGTAATTCTTCAAGATTGTGTTGCACTGGTCGCTGGACGCCACAATCTGTAAAACAATAGAAGAGAGCTCCATTAAGCTTGATATACCAGAGACAAAAATCATGGCAAGCCAATATGATAAGAGGTAGTACACTTACGTCAACAGAAAATGTTGAAGAATTTAATTTACAAGAGGCACCACAGCTCTTGAAGAGTTCGTCGACTGATTGCAGCACATCTACGGCACTATACTGCCGTTTAATGCCCTAGAAAACAAAAATTTACCAGGAAGGATGTAAGGCTTGACTAAAGTCCGAGAGTTTTATACAGTTACGTAGTAAATATATGTTACCGGGCATGTAAAGGAAGAAGAAAGTTAAAGATAGATTACCTCAAGCATAAAAGAAAGGGCACTCTTTTTAGCAACAGGCGGTGCTAGAATCTTCCTAATTGTGGGCATGAAGGACCAAGCGAGTCCCCAACGGGATGTTTGGCCTTGGACAAATTCAGTGGTCTTTACAACTGTAACCCCTACTTCCCAGAGCTTTGATATCAAGAGTTTGAGGTTAGCCTTCTTTCCCAGCATTGAAGTGTACCACCTAATAGAAAACATAATTGTAAAAGATAAGCCCTGGTGGATAATGTGAAAGATCCAACAGTTTATTTGGGTACAGTCACCTGAATCTTTCCCTAAGTAGAGCGCTATCTTCGATAATACGGGTCACAAAAGCTTGCTCGCCACCATTGCAAACCATCTCCTCAGGAGTTCCACCGCATGAAGTTTTAGGGTTAAGTCCTGCTTCGTCCATAGTTTCAAAAAATGGAGGATTGGACATACAGAAGTCAAACGTTTCATTTTCCTTGACAACACCGAGTAGCAAAGCAGGTCCTGTATAGCTCTTGTTAGCATCTTCAAGATGATCAGGGTGGAGCGTGGTTTGACTACAATGCTCCTCACTCTCTCTAGTATCAACCTCAGGAAGAAGTTTAGAGTCCCTGATCTCAATGAGGTCTGAAATGTGGGGATTACTTTGAACATTCTTCTCTGCCCATTCTAAAGCTACAGCAGTAAAATCAGAGGCAACAAAAGTCCAACGAAAAAGGGAAGCACCAAGGAGAGGGTAAATGCAATTGGCACCAGTGCCAATGTCAAAGCCCTTTACTTTGGTTCCCGAAGTTTGAATGATCTGAGAGGACAAAAGATCATTGATCCAATGGATGTAGTTGGATCTATTGGGAACAGTTGGGCAAAGCTGTCCGTCAGGAATCCACCTAGAAAATGAAGAATTAATGCGTAAGAGTCAGTCAAAGTTGTAAAAGGCAACGCAATTAGTTGAGAAATGAATTACCAGTTAAGGGCATGGTCGTGTAGAAGGAGGGTGCGAGTGAGCTCTCGAGTGGCGTTGTAATCGGTCCAGTCGATACGGGGTCGAGCAGCGGAGAAGAAAACAAAGGGATTGAAAGAAGGGTAAAGAGACGCCAACAAGGCGAAATCGGGTGGGTTGTCGGAGTATTTGTTCCTGGGTTGGTTGGTAGACCCACGTTCTGACCTACCTCTCTTCTTCCCGTTCCGCATCCCACAACGGCGGTGACTTTGAACACACACAGATTATGTCCCTCCCTCCGACATAATTATAAAGGATTAGGTCATCCACATTGGTGAAATCGGGAAAGGTTCACAAATTAAAAAGAAAAAAAAATTAAATTAAGGAAATGTTTATTGTTAAAACTAAAGAGACGGTCTCAGCTGGTAGAATTTTTTGAGACGGTCTCAAGTCAAAACCAAAAATGAGTTTGTCGCTGAAAGAGATCAAAAGCGATCTGGATTCTATCGAGCCACCATCGTTCTCCTTAGGGTTTGATCTCGATGATGCATCGGATCCCCAATTAGGTTCCCATCATAACTCTAGCTTCCCCGACGACATCGAACTAGATCCGGGACTTATTGTCTCAGATTCCGATCGGGAGCTTGAACTGGCGTTCACAAGTCCTGCTCTGAAGCGGTTGTGAAGGGGAATTGATATCGACAAGTGCTCGACGAAAGACGCTAGAGGCGTGCCCAATGAGGATCGTGAATCCGTGATGATTACATCAAAGAGTTCTCTTCTCCACAGAAATTACCTAGAGGTAATTGTTTTCTCTTTTCGTGCTATGCATGTACCTGCGTGTAAGGGGTCATTATTAATTAGGTTTGCTCTCTATCTGCTTTGAATCTTGTATTTGTCTATATATATATATATATGGTTGACTCGTGTGGTAAATAAAGACCGAGAGAGTTTTGCTTTCTCGGTTTTGCAGAAACTTCTCTAAGAGGTTTTGGAAAACTGGATTAACTGGAGAGGGGTATTGGGACAAAGAAGTCAGATGTTTTTTCTCTGCTCTGTTTTTTTGTTGTTGGTGTAAATTTATGAATCATATATGTCTTGTCTATATAGAGAGATGGTGACAGAAGCAGAGAGATGAATCTTTTTGAATTGACCATGTTTTGAATGTGGAGTATGTGTCTTGACATTTCAAATACCTCACTGTCGAAATAGTGCAAAATCTTTTCTTTTTCCTTCAAGACATATTTTGAGGTAATGTCTGCCGATGGTTTTGATGTTAAATGCCACATGAACTCGAGATGGGAGTATGTGACTTCACCTTTTAAATAACCTCGATGTCCAGATATTTCGCAAAATCTTTTATTTTTCTATGGAAAATTTCTGATGTTTAGCTCCTTGCTGATTTTGGTGTCAAACACCAAATGAATTGTTTGATGTCAAATGCTAAATGAACTGTTTATTTCCAAATGGGAGTATGTGACTTCACTTTTCACGCATTTGTTAATTTAGGAATTTGGTTGATGTGGCTCTAAGATGAAAACTTGATTGCATTTGTTAATCTGAAAGTTTTGAAGGTTCCTTCCTGCGATGGAGCAAAAGGGTGATAATTCATTTGATTCGTTATCTATATTTGCATGGTGCTTTGGTTAATTGCTAGGGAAAATCAATTGAGAACTTTTTCTAGTGTTAGCGAATGAACGGAATGAAGATCTTGCTATTGATCTTCAAGATAAAATAGAGTTTAAACTTCCACTACTCGAGAAGTGTTTGTTAGACAGAGAAGCTTAGATGGGAATCATGTTGTTCATCTTTCTTGTCGTGAGGCTTATAATGAAACTCTTAGAGATTTGCTTTCACCTGGTAGACTTCTCATACTCCACAAAGATAATCAGGTAAACGTGAAACTGAAGTTGCATTTGTTCTCTCTTCTAACTTTAGATAAGAGCACATTGGCTTCTTAATTTGTCTTTGTTTGATTGTGATCAACATTAGGGAATTGCAGGATTTGAAGTACTGATACAAATGGATATTTCGGTATAGATGGTGATTTTTGGAGTGGCTGGTATTGATCAAGATGGTTATCATCAAACTTGGATGCATTGATTTGAAGGTTTTGGTTCTACATGTAATTTTGTAAAGTTTGAATTGTGGATCTTTGTCAAATACCAAACTTCAGTAGAGTTTATTTGGGGAAGAATTTAAATTGAATTTTTTTATTTTCATGAGCCTATAAACATCTCACCAATGGAAATAGAAAAATTGACAAAATATAGTTGAAGCTTATAGCTTAATCCGTGCCAATGCCTTAGTCAAAATATCCGCCTTTTGCCCCGTTCCTGGTACATGCTCTACGTCGACAAGCTCCCTTTCAATGCACTCCCTTATGAAATTGTAACGCTTATGAATGTGCTTGCTTCTACCATGAAATACCGGATTCTTCGTGAGTGCTATCGCAGACTTGTTATCAATCTTGATGAGCACTTGTTCACTCTTCCATCCCGTGATCTCACTCAAAAGATCTTGGAGCCATATTGCTTGTCTCTCCGCTTCCGTTGCTGCCATGAACTCGGCTTCACATGAAGAGAGAGGTACCGTTTCCTGCTTTTGTGAACACCAAGTAATTGGTGAAGAGCCAAAGCA
>OVAP01007833.1:0-10408 GCA_900406295.1 Aurinia saxatilis
CAAACGGCGTCGCAAATTTCCCTCGCAAACGGCGTGTTTTCTTGTAGTGAACTTCCATTAGTGTGAGACCTTTTGGGAAGGAGTCCAACAAAGAAAACCTCGTGGGCTTTGCCACTTAAACTCAAAACGGACAATATCATATGGAGAGTTTACAGGAGCTTGAAAAGCCCTATAATATACATGTTTGTTCAACTGTAAACTCTCTACATAATATAATATGTTTTGTTAGTTTTATATTTTATAGAACTTAAAGTAAAAGGCTATATTTAATAATTTATAGGCAACATTGGGTTAGTTAGAAAAGTATAGGCAATATCGGATACTTGACTAAAACTAGAAATGTATCACAAGTGGAATTAAAACGTGAGAAAATAATATCATAAAGGGTAAAGATAATATCACAACATGTTTCCTTTTTTTTTTTTTGGGTCATCACATGTTTTCATTTTCTATAAATAAAATTTTCACTTGTAGAAAAATTTACACTACATTTTTCTCCTTTTCCCAAAATTATATAATTTGGTTAGAAAAGGTAAATGTGGAACAGAATATACAATATCTAGAATTGCACTGATTTTTAGTGTATCACCACAAGAGTAAATGCATGGAGTATCCATATTTGACAGAAATACAACATATATATATTTGTAACAGAAATACAACATATTTGATAATATATTTATGTAGAAACTAGCAGGTTTTGTCTATTGGGAGAGTGAGAGAGAAACGAGAATGGCCGCAAAAATATTTTGTCTATTGCAATCATTTTTTGGGTGTTTAAATAATTAGACATGTCTTTTTTTTTAGTTTGGGTTGGTATGATGTGCAAATATTATTCGAAATTTGTTCTCCTCGGAACATAGTACTCAATTATATGTTGGGGGCTTGGGAGATATATTTGGTTTAAATACGTAATATTGATTTGAGATAGCATGCACGTTCAAATTTTAACACCAAACGTACTCCCTTAATATTTTGTCTTGGAACCAAAATTTGTTTAACAAAAAATAAATTTGTAACATAGTTGTTATTCCGTCTTCCATTAATTAGAATATTATTGCAAAAAAACACATATGAATGCAAATACAAGATTATTGGCTCCGACTTTTCAAGAATCCGATATGAATGTATCACAATAATCTTGTATTTGCAAAAAAAAACACATATGAATGCAAAATGTAAGAAGCTGTATTTATAGAATACCAACAATCGCTACCACACACAAACATTGCATTTGCGGGTAATAGTGAGTGAACCAATCATCATCTATGTCTTGTGATTGAAAAAAGAAATTGACCATATATAACATTTTTCTTCTTCTTGTTTATGGAATTACTATAATGAAAATGGAAGTACTACAAAAAAGAAGATTTTTTTCAAAAATAAAAAACAAGGGAAATATACCTTGAAAGATTAGGAAATTATACCTTACAAAACTAAGTAGAAAAAGAAACGATTTTTTAAAACAAGAAGAAGAAGTATATATGTCATATAAACATTAAAAACAAAAAAGAAAAATCAACAAAAAATTGTCTATAGAAACAATATAAAAATATATCTTAACAAAATAAGAAAAAAATATTTTGGTTGAGCCCATCGACCTAAGATTTAATATGACTAATAATCGTAAATCATATAAACACTTAAACAAATTGGAATAAAAATAGGATTTTATATTGAAAATGAGAAAATATACCTGGCAAAAATAAGTAAATATATATTTTAAAAATAGTTATAGATAAAAAGGTATTTATGTCATGTAAACATTAAAAAGAAAAAGGAAAATTCAACAAACTATTGTCTATAGAAACAATACAAAAATATATCTTAACAAAATGAGAAAATGTTGAAAATAAGGATATTATATCTTACAAAATTTTTAAAAAATGAAACAAGTTTTTAAGACAATTATAGAAAAAAACAGAATATGTATGTAAGCATTAAAAAAATGAAAAAATCAACTAAATGTGAATGTAAACATTTAAAAAATGAAAAATATTATCTTTGAGTTTTTCTAACTGGATTGTAAAAATTTATTTTTTTGCGTATAATAATTCTGCTTTGACAACAATTTATTTTAATTTTCTAAATGTCAAAATGGTGGTTTCTCCGTTTTTTATATATCTATACCTTATGCTTAACATATTTTCGAGATTGGTCTGTGTTTCAGTTCGGAATCTATCTCATTTTTTGGATTAAAATTATACTATCCCATTTACAAAACGTATCACACACACAAAATCAAGTGAGGACCAACATGACATATAAGTATATTTTTTTGTCAACTGTTAATCAACAGTTTTATTTGTATTCGCAATGCAATGATAGTTTCAAAATTCAAACTTTTATTTTAAGTTAAAATAAAAAATTTCATCCGCTACTATTTTTTTGTCAACGTTTTCATCCTCTATAGTTATCAGTAAAACAAAAAAAAAAAATATTGTAGAAACACATGACTATATCAATAAAACTATTCTAATGTGTAAATTTGTAGTATAATTGTTTTTGTGGAAACCACTATTTGATTAGCTTGAACTTTGAAATATCTATCTAAGCTTGTTTTACAATTTTTGAAGGGCGTTTATAATAAATATTATACATTGCAAAAAATATCCACTAATTCTCCAAATTCTTTAAATATTTATCGTATTCTCCAAATGAGGCCTTTAACAAATATTTCATTACATCTAAGTTGTATAATAAATATTTCATATGAGGTCTTTACATATGAAAAAAAATTCAAGTTGTATACAAAGAAAAAATATTTTACAACATATTAGAGTTCGTCTATTTTTTGTCTAAAGTAAAAAGAAAGGAAAAAAAAACGCAAACAATTTGAAAAAAACACCATAGTCAAGAGTATAGTTTTGATATAAACTTGGCCAATCCTCAGTTAACCAAAATCATTAACCAAAATTTCACAAAATTTATTATCTCATATGTTTTGTAGTTGTTGTTTAAACAATTTCTAAATTAATTCAACACATATTAAGAACTATGAATTTGAAAGTAATGTATTTTTATTGTTAGATTTTTCTATAATTCTTCTCATTCAAGCTTTTTTTACAATAAAACAAATTTAAGTTGATCACTTTACTTTCAATATATAAAATGGACCTACAATCAAAAGAGGCACAATGTAAATTTCTTGTCCCTCACAACCAAAATTTTAAATCAAAGTATACATGACATTGAAATCTGACGCCCTACACAAATGAGGCCCTACACAAATGTTTCTTGGGATTGTGCTCAAGACCGGGCCTAAGAAAGAATCATATAGACATGAAGAATATATATTTGTCTATTGGAAACAACTTGGATGTCAATGCCTCATTTTTATCTATTTTTTACTTTTGATTGGTACGAGATGCAAATATTCTTCGAAATACATCACTACTCCATTATATGGTGGGACTTGAGAGTTATTTCCGGGGAATTTACTTGTTTAAATACTTAATTATATATTAATTTGAGATCGCATGTTGGAGAAGTTTTTCTTATTTTCCATCTAGCATTTAAAAAAAAACATAAGTAAACCCAAACACATACAAACCAAGGCCGACGGTAACAACAAAAGCCTCAGAGTCCAAAACCGGAGAACATAAAATTCCCCGGAGACAAGTAATTTTTTTTAAACATCTACAAAACATGATTATCGAAATGCAAACAACAACCCAAACCAAATAAATAAAGGGACTAGCTTGACTTAGGCATCATAGATAGCGAGTCCACCATTTTGCGTCCACTGGAGGAAGCCGCAGGATGGTTAGCCTATTGCATAGAGTAGAACCAGGAGAGGTAGACCGCATCAAATCACCAACAGATCTTCCGTCCGGACAGACCTCCAAGTCTTCTTTTTACTGCGTTGTCGAAAGAAACGTCGCCACTAAAGAAGGAAGCCAAAGTCGTGGACCTTATTGAGGTGAAGAAATTGCAGGAAACGATGACGAAAAGGCCGTACAGTGTTCCAGAAACTGTCATGGATAGGCCTGGGCATATTATCCGGATCCGAAGATCCGAAAAAATAGTACTGGGTCGGGTTCATATATTAGGCTATATACTCAACGGGGCATGGGCTTTAGGTCCATTGGGTAACGAGTTGGGTCGGGTATTACCCGGGTAACCCGTGAGTACCCAAACCCTAGGCCTAGCTAGTTGTTTCATTCGTCGATCCGTCAATCTGCTCCTACCTCGTGGCGAACATTTGGCGGTGTCCATCAGCTCCTACCTCGTGGCTTTAACCAAGACGGTGTCTTTCACAATTGATCTCTGTATTTCCCTAGATCCGACCCGTTGAATATTTACACATGCCACATCAACCTATTCTTGAAATGAAAATGAAGATGGTGGTCTCTAATTTGTCTTAGTTCTTACATTGTAATAATACTGTAATTTTATGTTTGATGTTTGCATGTTTCGGATTTTGTAATTTTTATTGTNTTTGATGTTTGCATGTTTCGGATTTTGTAATTTTTATTGTTGGGAATTTTTGAGATACTGAGTTTGAGTTATGATAATTTTATCTATAATTCGTGTTATAATAATTTTATGGATAATTCGTGTTATGATAATTCATGTTGTTTTGTTGTTGGGAATGTTTAGGATATTGTTTGGATGTTTCTGATTTTGTAAGTTTTGTGTTTTAACCTTTGTTTTTAGCAGGTTTTTTGGATCTAATACAAGTCAATTAAAACAAATTTTTACTCAGTTACCCAAACCGAACCGAAATTTCGGTTAAAATATACTCTCTCCGTTTTAAAAAGAAAGATTTTTTTGGTGTTTTCACACATATTAAGAAAAAATAATATTGTCCAATAAATATATTATCATTCAACAAAAAACAAATTTTAATAAATCTATACCAGTAGTAATTTATTATTTTAACAAAGTTCAATTAGTGTCTTGAAATTTATAATTTACAATAACCAATGCATGAAAACTATAAAAAATCCATCTTTGTGAAACAATTTTTTTTTAAAAAAGTTCCATCTCTGTGAAACGGAGGGAGTACTTACAAGTATGGACTCGATCCATATCCGGTTTGTATTCGGTTAAACACCGGTTCTCAAACAAAATACTTGATCTGAACCGAACCCGGGTGGTCCCGAACCGAATCCTAACAGAACCCGAACCAAAATTTTATACTCTTTAAGTGGCGAACCTCATGTCCCAAATTACCCGAGATCCGAATAGAACCGACCCGAACCCGAATGCCCATGCCTAGTCGTGGACAGCTTGATCCGTCAGTACACCTAAACTCACTGGAATTGGATTGATCGAAGGCAAAACAAAACAATCATGCCAATAGATACAAGATTGAACCCTAAAGAGAGGTAAAACAAAATGAATAGGGCAAAAGAAGCCATGTGGTCGCCAGATCTAAAGGAAACAAAAGGCGTCCAGATCGGAAACGAGACGGTCAAGGATAGAAGAGGCACAAATCTGAACAAAGATCGACCAGATCTGAGCATAAATCGAACAGATCTAACTGTTACAGATCGATCTCCTGTCCACTGACAATCTCAAAAGTCCTTTTCAACCAAACCCAATTGAAAACCTCAAAACCGAAAAAAAGACAAAGAAAAAAGGCAGAGACTGACCGGTGTCAGCCGATGAACCATAAGATACCGGCCGACAGAAATGTAACGGTGATGGAGGAAACCAACCGCTTGGAGAAGTTTGTTTATTATTGGTCATTCAAAATTTAATACTAAAAATCGTAGGAACCATATTGTTGTAACAAAGATAGATTTGCATAACAGTTGTTATTGCATATTTCATTAATTAGAATATTGTTGCAACAAACAAATATCAAGACAAAGATCATCTATACATTTTAAATGAAGCAACAACAACGAAGAACATTGTTAATATCTAGGAAACAATCACCGAAGGTGTACCTGGTGAATCCTGGTGGTGGATTCACACAAGATTGATAGCATTGTTGGGGATTTAATTGTGGACCACACGGTTCTCCGCAAACTGTTCTTTTAAAATGTGGTGAGTTCGCTGCATATCCACAAAATCACCACATATTAATATCATAATCGTATCCAAATGTATTATTATATGTAACACACGTCTGTATATAGATTATTGCTTTCAAAATGATAAAAAACCGTATTAGAAATTATCAACATGATGAAAAGAAACATATACCTGTAGCGGCCAACACGCTGTAATGGAACAACGAAGAAGCTCCAATATTATCAAGAGAATGAAAATCATCGAAGTCTTTGTGATACACATTTTGTCTTGCTCTTTTTTTTTTTTTCCTTCTGATGATAATATTAAAGAAAATAAAAAGAAAGGAAACAGATTTGTCTTGCTCTCTGTATATTCTGTAATTCTATAAATCTTAGAGTAAGAGGCTCTCTATATAGTACGCCGAAGTTGACCACCATAATTTCTTTTTTCTTACCATTGAAGAATCTTCCATGTTTATATATTATAAAAAATATATCATTTTACCAAAAGATATATTATCTTGTTAGTATGTTTACAGGAAGATACCAATTTTGCAAAAATATTAATGCTCTTAGTGTTAAGATTATATGCAAATAATAATAAAAAAACTAATATTTTTAATTGACAAAATTAGAAGAATTTTTTTGTTGATTAGACATAATATTATATATGACACTCATCTCGCACGCCACACACATATATACACACACATATATATAATTATTCAAAATTACCAATTTTTCTAAATTATAACATATAATCTCAGTAAAAACAGAAATCAGGTTTTTCTTCTTCTTCTATTTTTCAACCTCTGAATTTCAAACCCTTGCTAAACCAGGCTCTACGAGTATCTTTAGAGTTTAACACATATCAAAACTGATTTTTCATTTTGATGTGTCTCAATATATGCTGTTAAATTTTTTTTTTTACTATAATTGTAAATTATTAAAATTTGAATTTCCATCTTAACTTTATAAGAGAACATTTCCAATTTATATTTACTTTCTTTGGATTGCAAATATGCTGATTCTTATATTTTTTCTTTGCCAATTTATTATTTTTGTTTCTAAATGAAATGAAAGAAGAAATTGTTTCCAAATCCTCATACAGATAGAACTACGGGGCTTAACCACATATATTCATTTTTTTATCTCATTAATCACATATACCCATCTTCCTTCCTTTTAATTATTTTTCTTGTAAAAAGTCTAAAATACCCTTATTTAAATATTAACTATCTATGGGGTTTTAAGGTTTAAGATCTAGGGTTTAGTGTTTAAAAACTCTAAACCCTAAAATCCTAAACCCTAAAAAGTCTTCCTGCCCCTAATAAATCACAACCTCCTAAAATATAAACCCTAAATCCTAACAAATAAACCCTATTAGTTATTAAAAATTAAACCCTAAGCTTATAAGAGTTTAACCCTAAATCATAAACCCTAAGAAAATCATAAACTCTGTAATTTTACTAAACCTTAAATCCTAAAATCTTAAACTCTAACAAATGTATCATTTATAATTAAAAATAGTTTTGGTAAATGAAGGGTAGAATAGTATTAAAACAAAAAGAGTTGAATATATGTGATTAAAAAAAAATGTAGTTATATGTGGTTAGTGGATATGTAAAATTGGGTATATTTGTCATTCTCTCCAGAACTATACAGTTGTTTACAATTGTTTCCATTTTCTCTCTCTCTCTTAGTTTTCTGATTGCTTTTAGTTTTCTATATATTTTATTTTCTCCAAATTCTGTAGATTAAGTTTAAAAAACGTTAAAAAAAGTGTTAGCCGATTAGATTTTACATGTGTCAACATACATATAGGATGTCAATTATATATTCCATTTTTTAAATGGTTATATTTTGTTTTTTTGTTTTAGTTTTTAAAACAAAGTTTAAATTCTTTAGGGGCTTGCAAATAATAATATTTAATTTTTTGTGGAAATCTTTAAATATTTTTCAAATAAAACTTGAATTGTGAACAAAATCATTTCCAAACCATGTGGATTATAGTTTACAATTGTTGACAATTTGTTTTACGATTCTTTCCGTTCTTTCTCTTAATTTTCATGATGTTATTTTGTTACGCATATAATTATTTTGTTTGTCATCAATTTCTTTTATTTTTAAAATTTATGTCAAGGTTTTTATATATCTTATGTATATATTGTTTTTAAGATTGGTCCGAGTTTCAATTCGGGACCCATTCCATTTATAAAAAACAATTTAAAAACGCTAGGAAATTATATTAAATTTTATTAATCTTTTGTAAATGTGTTTATAATACTTTTCATAAAAGGGATAAACAAGACGCTAAACAACAATTTTATTTGTATTAACTATGCAATGATAGTTTAAATGAATCTTTTTAAAATTTGATAGAGTAAATATGTGCGTACGGTATGAAAAAATTTCTTATTATATTTATATCTCTAACTTGTTTAGAAATTCTTAATTGTCTGGAAATCATTAGGATTTGTAAGAATTGGAGAAAAGCATTTTACTGAAACAAAATATTTTTTTGTTATAGATTATATTCATCAAAATTGTGCGATTTTATATAAAAAGAGGGTAAAACAGTAATTTTAGATAGCAAAATTTGTAAGAAATAACAAAATGTCACTAAAACATTTAGCTTTTGTCTCTCTCCAAAACTCAACAATGGTCACTTCTGTCTTCACAAGAAAAACCCTAATCACCTGCGATTCCAACAAGAACATTGAGAGATCAAATCCGAGTAAAAAAATCTTAATTTCTAAAAATAGAGAAAATCCTCCAAGTATGGAACTTTGTGAAGGTCGATTCTTGTGAGAGCCGAAATTCTTATTACCAAAGACTTGTAAAGTAATTTTTAGGGATTCGTAACATTCTATAAATGCGAATAATCGGAGACGAAAAAATGTTTAAGTTTTTATGCTTTATTGCTGAAGTACAAAAGATCGCCAGAGAAAGTCTAAGTGTTCTCCCGCGTGAAAAAGATGTCTCTGAAAATGAATGACTAGCTCTCTTTATATAGAGATTACAATCAAACCCTAGCTATACGAGAATAAAGGAAATTCATATCTATCTTCAGTTTCCTTCCTTCTCGCCTAGATTCGCTAACAAATCATGTTTATCTTGTTAGGTGGCTGCACCGTTAGGTTAACTGTCGCGAGCTCAGCCCATTGTGTGACGAGGAAGTTTAGCTCGACTTGGCCCACTAAATTGACGAGAGGAGCAGGTCGGCTCGGCCCAAGATGCATCGAGGAAGTCAGGTCGGCCCATCATGGAATGAGAGATTCAGCTCGGCCCATCGTGCGTCGTGATGTCCAGGTCGGCCCATGAGGGAGCTCGGGTCGGATCTACTGACTCAGGTCGAGTCGGGTCCGATGACTCTGCTCCAGCTCGGGTCGGGTCTCGGGTCTCGAGCTCGGGTCGGATCTTATGCTTCGCGCCAGTTTGTAGTCGTTTGGTAATAAGTTTCATCATTCTCTTCGGCTAGTCGTCATGTTTGCGATCTGTACTTCAGCTAGGCATGATTTCAGCTAGAAAATGTCGACGAGCTGGACTTTCAGCTAGGAAGAAATCCATCTATGCATTTTCTGAATAAGCATTTTCGTTAGCTAGGCAGAAATCCACCTATGTAAGTTCTGATTGCGATGGATTTCAGCTAGGCGAGTTCTGACTGCGATAAATTTCAGCTAGGAACTGCGATGGATTTCAGCTACGCAGAAATCTAGCTAAGCAAGTTGTGACTACGATGGATTTCAGCTAGACAAAAATCCAGCTAGGCAGAAATCCAACTAAGAAATTATGAATAAGTATTTCAGCTAGGCTGAACACTGTTCATCAGCTAGGAAAATACTTCATGATTATTTTTTAAGTGTTAATCTTGACGGTGTGGAATCCGACTCCCACAATTCTCAAGAAATTATTCTTACAAGAACAACTTACTTCCATTGCACGAGTATCCGACTGCCCTCAGGTGGCGATTATTGGCGGTGGAATGTCCAGTTTGGTTTGTGCACAAAATATGGAAGCTTGTGATGTCCAAGCCATACTTTTTTGATATATTGTGTGGTTAACCAATCAAACCAATTTCGGCCAAATGTCATGGGCTTTTGCATTTTAAGCCCAATAGCACAAGACACAGAATAGACGTACATTATATATTACGTTAGGATTTTTCTCTTGTTGATGTAGCATTGTCTTTTAGACCTTGATCATATTGTTGTAGCGTTCTTAGATTTCTATGGAGGGAATTATGGGAGGCAGTTCCCACCCCAGAGGGTACCAGTTCGGAACTCTGTTTGAACAAGTGTGTGTTGTTTACTTTCATGCATCATTCACAAAAAACTAGCAATCTTAGATACAAAGTAATTTTGCTGTGCACCGGACAAATGGTATCAGAGCCCTGATACACAAAGTTTTACCCTTGTATTTCTGACTGCAAGTGTACAGAC
>OVAP01007834.1:0-10406 GCA_900406295.1 Aurinia saxatilis
TCATCCCTTGGTCTTCATGCATCCATTCCAAGTCCCATCATGTCCAAATAGACCAAGAAGTACCTAATTCATGAAAATATGCTATGCAAATGCAAGAATGCAAGTCTAAGTACTAAATGCAAGTCTAAATGCACAATGTAGCTAAATGCAAGGTAAACTATCAACAAATGAGTCAAAACTATATCAAAATGANAATGTAAAACGACCATGAAAACGGTCTTAAAATGCAACATATCACTACACCTGATCTACCAACAAAAATCCATGTTCTACGGAGCATGCTGACATGGTCATGTGGTTTTGGTCTCGGCATTAACTACTCCCGACGGGGAGCTGGTTGGTGTCAAGACCATGTCGTGGTGATCAAGCTACATCAACGTGGGCCCATACGGGAGCTCTTAAAATGCAAACCACCATCGATGATAGCACTCCGGAGGGTTGGGATCCTTCGGAGATACCAAAAAAATATATACGCAAACTTCCCCATTGTTGGTGGTCACAACAATGTATATACCCGGCGTCATGAACACCATCACTATGGTAAAGCGCGCGACATCTATTGTCGAAAGCGGTCCCACTATGTGTAGAGTGGGGCTATGGAAGAAATAGTTTGTCTTGAAAACCCAGCAACTAAACGCTGGTCATTACATCCCATGGGCACATCCTCGATGTAGCGTCACGAGGAGGGATCTGGTTTAAGCTTTCTCTGCAAAGAGCCTAGTGACCCATTGAAACCCAGCTACCATGCTGGTCTTGAGTATCTCATGAGCAAAGCTTCTGATCGCTAAGGCACAGTCCTGCACTCGAGCTTACAGAAGAGAAATTCGTAAACTCGATGTAATAACCCGATCAAGTGATCGAAGACCGAGCATGATCAGAACAATGAAATAATCGAGAAAACCAAGCTACGACTCAAGTACGGGCCATGATGGTTACAAGAGGAAGTATGCTAGGATAATGAGAGTGGAACAAGTCAATGAAGATGGAGATTGAAGCTTAGTTCACCGAGAGCAAAGAAAGTATCGAGTAACGTGTAAAGAGAAGTCTGAAACCAGAAGACATGACCAAGGAAAATGGTTAGATAATTACCGAGCATTCATCCAAGCTTGGAAAGGAGATGATCAATCATTCTGTGTGGATTCGGATGGTAATGATCGAGCGTTTCGAGCTATGTTGAGAAATCGGTCGATTTAGAATGAAAAGTCCCAGAAGCACGACAGAATTAGTAGCACGAGGTGGCAGTAAGCAGGATGGCAAGTAAGCACGAGGTGGCGAGGTACTTACTCGAAATTGATATTTTTGCAAAAATACAAATATCTGCGGAAGCTCGACGTTTTACGGAAGCTTGACGTTTTTCGGAAGCACGACGGTTTCCGTAAGCACGACGTGTTATGGATAAACATCAGTAAGCACAACAAAATATTAAGCACGACAATGCTTAAGCACGACAATGCTTTAAGAAAGATAATTCTCAAGCACGACAAATCCGTAAGCACGACACATTAAGCATGACACGTCCTTTAGCACGAGGTGTCGCCTTCTGGAGCAGCGACTCATCCGAAGCTGCTGGCCAAACTTTGGATATAAATACAGCCTCAAGCTGCTATCATTTGATGTATCCAGAGCTTAGCAAACCTCTGTCAAAATCAAAATATAAAATCCCGACCGTGGACTGCAGTCAGTTCCGATGCGGTTTTGCCGAGAGAACCGAACCAAACCGAGGTTTGTCGAGAAAATTCTCAAGTAAGTCTTTTGATCCCAAACTCACCTAGCCAACTGTCTTCAACCTCCTGAATCAGAATCTGGCCTTAGTTTCTCGTTTTGGTGAGTAGAAGCTGTAGTAATTGTTAGTTGTAGTTTCGGCCAGAATACGGAAAAGGTGTTTTCGTAAAGTTAAACCTTTTGTTAGGTCAAGGCGTGAACCAGGGATCCTTATCTTGTTATTATAGTCTAGGATCAAGTGTAGTTTCACTTGGTAATGAGCTGGAGTTGGTCATTCGGACTTGAACTGCAAAACCTAGGAAATCGGCGAGTAGGAATCTTTGCACTGGTATGCGATTATTTTATCAGCAAAGGTAAGTCAGGTTATGATTGTTTTATGTGGTGCTTTGTTGTGTTGCTGGAACCGTGGTGATGGTTTCTTTATTGAGTTCTCGGCTACCCTTTGGTTAAGCCATCGAGGTATGTGAAGCGATGAACCTGTGTGTTTTTTTTATTGTTGAACATGAGTTCTCGGCTACNACCGTATTGTGATTATCCTCGCACTGGGGGTGTCGGGTAGTTGAGTACGAAGACACGGAGCGGGTTCGCTACCCATGGCCGTGTACTGTATGACGATACAATTGTGTAGGTGAAATACTTACTGGGTTACCTTTGTGGTTTCCAGTTGGTTGTGAACTTGGGAATGATCAATCTGCATTGGCCATTAGATGTGTAGTGAATCGAGTCGTTTATGTTATTCGGTTATTGTTGTGATTGATTGTGTGACTTTGCGTGTTGCTTGTTATTTTGGGTTTGGATTGGGAACTAACCTTGCAGGTTTAGGGGAGCCTTGACTCACTAAGCAAACTAGTTGCTTATGACTCCTTTTGTTTTGCAGGTAACCTTAGTGGGAGCCTAAAGGGGATAAAGGAGCTTAGGCCGGTTGGTGTAGATTTGTGCCTCTTTTGTAAAACAAGTGTGTTTTCAATAACTGTGTTGATGTTTTGAGCAGTAGGCTCTTGTGAAACTCGAGTGATGATTTTATGTCACTTAGAACTCTTATGTATCATATATAAAAGGCTATGTTTCAATAATACATGGGTTTCATGTGATACTAGTTCTTGTCCGGACGAACTAACTATCAAATGTATCTTGGGTTGGCAAGCCTTGGGGTATGTTTGATAAGGATGTGTACTTGGATATCCAGTCTAGGATTTCTGGATTTGTTCTAGGAATCTAGGATCGAATGGCTAAGTGAACATCAGTAACATTTCTGGTCATTTAATGATCGGGGTTGTTACACTCGACCCTCATGAACCTATCAACGTCCCACTACCACACTCGGAAAACGACAGTGGGACCACCTATCTCATCTAACGCTTCACAGCTCAAACGAAAGCTAACGATGCCACAGAACAATACAAAATCATTCATACATAACAAAACCATCAAGTTGATACATCCGGGGACCTACTAATCCCTACGACAAGTCATGTTTAGTGGATAAAGCCATTCAGGCACTACATTTTCGAGTTATCATACTCGGACATAAACAAGTCTCAAATAGGCATATAAACGCCAAAAGTCTTAAAGCTTAAGAAACAGCAAGCATGATGGGGTTCCAGCGACCTAGTCATCCTCTTCCATCATATCAGAGGTCTCAACAACAGGGGCCCCTACAACAGAGGCTGCAACCACGGGAGCCACAGTCATCGAGCCATCATATAGTCTCACTTGCGACTTAAACATCGAGGACAAGTCCCCAACCATCTGGTCAACAAAGGACTCGTACTCGGAAGCACCATTCTCATACAAGGCCTGCTTCTCGAGCATGCCGGCCTCCAATTCCACGAGATCGGAAGGATCCTCACCTCTCAAGACCCTGATTGTCTTGAGAAAATCCTCAAACTGCGACAAAATAAAAAAAATCGAGTCAGAACACACAACTCAAGCAGAAACCAAGCACGTCAACTATACGATTGACCTGGTAATGCATGGCCATCTGATCAACAAAGTCCTCCTTCAAACGAACAACCTTGGCTTGAGTGCATTCGACACGAGGGAAGAAACTACTGTCGATGTCGTTCACAATATCTCGCAGTGTTGCAGCGTCGGAAGCCTCTTTGGCCGCTTTCTTCTTATATTTGGCGGTCCGCTTCGCTTCATGCTTCACCTTATCCTCCATTGCTCCATCTCGACACGGCGGTCTTCACTCTCCGTCTTCAGAACGGCCAGATGTTCCTCAAGGAGGCCATCGTTGTCTTCTTGGTAGCCGGTGACTAGCAGGTTTTGATGGGCAATGAACAGCAAAAAAACGAGTTAAAGAACATGATTCCGAACGAGATCGTCAAAGCAAAATCGGAAACCACTTACATCCATCCCAGCACTCGAAGCATCCATGTAATGCTCTCGATAGCGAAGAGACTCCACCGGCACAGAAAGATTTCTGGCGCGAACCACCTGAGCGAAGTATTGGGCCACAAAAGCACGACTGTCCATGATAGGCGGGATGGACATTGGAGGCTCATAAGCAGGGGGACCCGTATCGGAGGGAACGTCTTCTTCAACAACTGAAGAAGAATCCTCCGCTGCCCTCTTAGCCTTCTTACTCGCATCGGCATTTGCGATCCCTTTACCCTTATCGGCCCTGAACGGAGTGCCCACAAGCTTGATACCAAGCACGATCTCCCTCGGAGGGCCAGCAGAACTCCTGACGGATCCCCCGTGCCTAGCAACACGAGGCTCTCTGGACTAAGCCCCAACACCACTAGACGATCCGCCTGACATGAAGGAGTCGATAAGAGTCGCTCTTTTCTTCATAGCTTCAAATGGATCTTCGGAACAAGGAGGAGAATAGTATCCAGGCAGACAGAAACAGGCCCACTCAACTCTATCCTGCAAAAAGGTCTCCTCCCAGTTGCTGGATCGCCCTCAAAATCTGTCACGTAGCTCCGAGTAATACTTGTCTCGCTTCACCAACGGATAGACCACTGCACATGAACAATCAAAGGTCAGCAAACGGACAATCAACATACAACTAATCTATGTTACTATATGTATGTAAAGCATGCAAGGTAACTTGCGAACCCCTATTGAAATCTCATTCGATAAGAGTCGTTTCCTTAACGAAATAACAGTCGGCCTTAACGTAAAATAATCGATCTTCCCAATGTTGACCTTCCCCGGAAGACCGGAGATGATACTCTCATATCTCTTCCTGGAAAGAGAGTACTTAAGGGTCCCCGCAAGACCACGAACAGCCAATGCTTCCGACAGGAAGTCGACTCCAATCTCGACCCCGCATTCAATACTGCGAACCATGACCCCAACCAGATGCCGAATCCAGTTCGGAGGATGGTGAGAGATGCATAGCATGTATCGCACTAAGAACCTAGGGAAAACCTTAGGAAGCGGCAGCTAAAGTAAACTCTCATAGAAGAAGCTTTCCTATAAACTAAAGTATCCTCGAGAGGCCTTTTCGAGACGATTGCCAGAACCGTGTATGATGATGTCCACATCATAGGGTATAAGAAACACCCTCTGAAGCTGATCATTTGTATACTTGTCTGAAGTCGTCGATCTCGGCGGATCCGGTTTAACCCTCGTCGTCGTCTTCCGTTCGACCTTGTTGTTCAAAGCGGTGCGCTCGTCCGTGATCATACATCTATTATATCCCTCTTTCCGGAGAAGATCTTGAACTCTCTCACCTCAGCCTTGATATCTATCGGAGTCTCATCTTGACCCTCGGCAAGCGACCTTCCAGCGTAATCGCCACAATCGTCTAAATCCAGCCTCTCCGACTTGACCCTCGAACATTCTCCGAAGATAAACGATCTACTCGTGACTTCCGACTCATTTCCGTGGCCCACGTATCCCATCTTCGAGCTGTGCCCCGCGAGATTAAGTCTCTCATCTTGGCCCGCGAAAGTTTTTTCCCCGGTGTGGCGCGCTAAAGTTTCTTCCCCGGTTTGGCATGCACGCTCCATGCTCTCATCGTGGGTCGCGATCCTCATCCTCGCGTCGTGGCCCGCAGCATCCGACCCTTTGTCGTGGCCGCACGATCCACATTCTCTCCGAGGGTCGTGAGTCTAATCACCGTATCATGCCCAGCAGTCCTCGAGTCCTCAGCATGGCCCGATGCCTGCACGTCCAAAGCTAACTTGTATTGTGTCCAACACCAACGTTCATTCAGGAACTCCGACCATGCAGAAAGATCACCTCCGGAGTCACCATGGCCCGTATCCGAGCATGAACCATGGTCCGATATGCGCTTACGCATGTTCTTTTCGAACATGGCCCGTACTTTCTTCGACATATACTCTTTACGATGAGTGCTACAATGATCATCATCCATCTTCCGTTTTACTTTCTAAGCATGGGAAGGGATACGAAGGTGAATAGTGTTCCGATGTTCCTACAACAACTGTTCTAGTTCCTAAACTCAAGAAGATTCAAACTCTATAAACGCTTGGATTCCTAGCAATCCATCCAAACATAGCAGTTTCCATCCAAACATAGATGTTTCTACCAAAACTAAGACTAGCATGTCACATCACTAAAGCATGAAGAACATGAAGATCAGAGAGGAGAGCAAGAAGTTACCTGATAAACTTTGGAGACGTGAAAACTTCAGGAATGAGAACCTTGGGTGGAAATGAAGAGGGATCCTTCCTTAAGTAGAAGATTTTGGTGGGAAAATGATCTCAGTTGAAGAGCCAGGGCATCCCAGCAGTTCTCGTATGTGATACAACGAAAGGTATGGCCCACTCGCGATGAAACTGCCCATCGGAAAATGAATTGGCACACGGACGAAGCATCATCTATCACGACAGTCCAAGAAGACACAATCATCGGATGCACATCAATTTTCAAGCTTCAACTCGAACTCTCCATCGCTAACCAAGCAGAAAAGAGTTGGGGTGCTAACTGTGGGGGTCGGATTCCACCCCCGAAGATTAATAGCATAAAACAGTCAACGGCTGCGACCAACGACTCGGACATCCGTTCTTACCATCGAGCATCTTAACGGTCGATGAGTTATCTTCGATCATCAATCGTCATGCAATGCGTATCCATCGACTTAGACGTTTAAGTTACGACCATCATGGTTCCCGAAATACGATCTAAGTACGAATCACTCGCAATGGCCAAGTGAGGCCCGCAAGCTACGAAGCAAACCGTAGCCCATAGGCTACACCGTGAAACTTGGCCCGCGAGCTTCAACCTCAAGCGTAGCTCGCGGGCCACAATCCCACTCTTGGCTCGCGAGCCAAGTCTTCTGATTTGTCCGCGGGCCAAACTCTTCCAATGAACCATCGAGCTCTTTCCGACTACCTTCGTATGCATAATTGTCTTGTGGGTCCCAACCACAACCTTGCCAAGGACCTTGCTAGCCAAGTCCAAGATGAGTCCTTACGACCATCGACGATCAATCGGACACAACATGGCCCTCACACGAACGCGTCGATCAGTCTACGACAAGCCGGAAACGTGCATTGAGATCGGAGAGGTCCCAAGCCATGACCACCGAATGTGGCTCGCGGGTCACCTCCTCTTGTGGCTCGCAGGCCACAGAGCTTGGTGTGGCTCACGGGCCACGAGGTTCTCCTTTTGCTCGCAGGTCACGACTTGTTCGTTCCTTCCAAAGATCCTTCCGATTCATCGTCAATCCTTCCGACTCACCTAGACTTCGTCGATGATCCTTCCAATTGCGTTCCGTGGAAGAAACCTCTTGGTACGACCCGTGGGCCACGACGAGAAGGAGACTCGCGGGCCACGCGAGTAAAATGTGGCTCATGGGCCATGCGAGTTCCCTCTTGCTCGCGGGCCACGATCCTTCCGATTCATCTACGATCCTTCCGACTCACCTGGACGTTCGTTGATGATCCTTCCGATTATGCTCCTGGGATAAAACCTCTTGGTACGACCCGCGGATCATGACAACGAGAAAAACATCCTGCGGGCCACGATGATCGGAGACTCGCGGGCCACGCGAGTAGTTTGTGGCTTGTGGGCCACGTGATCGTCTTGTTGCTCGCGAACCACAAGAGGGAAACGAACTCGCGGGCCATGCGAGTTCCCTCCTCCTCACGGGGCACATTCCTTCCGATCCTTCCGATGTGTCCCACGATCCTTCCGATGATATTCCGATACATCCCACGACTCCTCCGGCCATGTGAGTCGCGAGTTACACCACAACGTAACTCGCGGGCAACAACTTGGTACGTAGGCCGCGAGCTACATCGTAAAGTAGCTCGCGAGCCACAACTCTCTTGACATCCGCGGGCCACGACTTCTTCAATAACGTTACTCGACACGTATCACGGACAAGTAGCCATGCATGGCCCGTGGAATTTTTTCTATACGAGTTTTGCGACCCAAGTCATCCCGTGGGTCCCGATTGATCAACGTTTACAACCATCGACAATCAGAAGACTCACGAAGAACATTTTATATCCGTGATCACACTCTTTTTCCCTCGGTAATGTCTTTTCTCACGTGGTTTTCCTTACTATGGTTTTAAACGAGGTGGTCATCCAAACACATACGACTCACGAGATTATCGGACAATCTCATGGGCCCAGAAACACTCTTAGCCAACCAAACAGCCCAGTTCCATACCGTGGGCCTGTTTGCGCCTTTCATCAAGAATATAATCTTACGAAGTGATCCCAGTGCCGTGAAGCAAGAAGGTTTGAGAACGAGTATATTCAGCACATATCGAAGAAAGGGAAGCATATCGGAGGAAAAGGAAAGACGGCCTACAAGGAGCTTGGGCCCAAGGCGGTTTAGCTAGGAATATATAGAGGATTTAAGGTCGTAGATCATTCTCTCATATCTTGAAAGCTCTGAGTATCTTGTAACCTCAGAGAGTTCTATCAATAAAACGACCCCACTTCCTTCATATATTTCCATTGCTTTTTGTTTTCTTTCTTCCGAGTGATTCAAAGAGTTATAGTCGACGATCCCTAGACGTTTCGTAGACAAATTTTGGTTGTGTAAATTTTCACCCACACAATAAATCAGGAAGAGGATTTGGATAGAAGTCCAAATATTTGTGTTTATCCCATCACGATCGATCGGTCGCTAATATATTAATCGATCGGTGGATATCTTAAATGTGTCTTGTGAAGATTCAATATCTTCTGTGATTGTCTCCAACATATCCTGATATCTTTCCGAATGCAACGGTCCTTGTTATGAATTTGTTCTCGTAGCTTCCTTGAAATAATGGGCTTTGATCGATCGATGGGCCTCATGTCCGATCGTTTGGGCTTTCATTTCATGCGTGCTTCTGAATACACCTTCAATGATTTGGGCTTAACTTCTTACTCATGAGGGCTAATGACTTGATTCCAAGCCCATGTGACAGCTAACTCACGTGGCTTGATTGTCCTAACTCCTCACTTTATTCCAAAATGAACATCTTCCTAATCTGGGGTGGACTTCTGATGTTGATTGTTGGACTTGGTAGAAAATGCCCATTTGTAACCTAAAATGCATTGTTTTCAAAAAAACACTTTACAAACAGAAAAATGTGAAATCCAGTGGTTTATGTTTCAAATCAAATAGTTTCTTCGTTAAAAATACCAAAACATCATATCGAAAAGCGGTAAAATATCATCCCTATCAAATCCCCCAGACTTAGTTTTGTTCGTCCTCGAACAAACAACATGCTAGGAAAGGAAAATAAGTTTGAAAAGTAAGGACCACAACTCAGAGGTGCAATTTCTCGATGGTCATCTTGACAATCCTGCCAAAAGTTCTCATCTCATACTCCCGCCACAACTCTCCCAACTGGTCCAACATGAATCTCAACTTGCAAATACCCTAATTGTACCGAAATTCAACTCTTTACATTCATTTATATTGCGTGAGCTTTCTTGCTGAAAAATATTAGTTAGGTAAAACAGGATAAGTGTGTAATGAGAGGAGACTAATATTTAGAGGTGGGTCTAGTGTGTTTAGGGTTTACCGTACGCAAGAGAAATACGATATGTTTGCAAAAAAGCAAGAGAGATCGGACCGCTTGATGGCACAATTCCCAATCACTCTCTCCTTAGCTCCGCTCGTTCCTCCCCCAGACTTATATTCTTTTAAGGGAATCTAAAGTCTTCTTGAACATCCTTGGACTCCTTTAAACGTTTTCCACCTTTCTTCAGTTTTGATCCCTGATTTCCCTTGCCTTTTTTTAGGTAAACAAATATGGATCATAAAACTTGGAAATACATTATTATTATTATTATTATTATTATTATTATTATTTTTTTGAAAGCTTTTACCATATATAGCAAGGCACAGATTTTACCTTGATTTTAGTTAAGTATTACCAGGGAAATCAGCCTTGAAACCATCTCTTTGAATCTTCATGCATGTATTAAGATCGCGCATGCCTTTTTTCGCCAGTCTTCACAAGTGATTAGAAAACTGTGTTGGTCTCATCTTCCCGGCCGTTTTACACATACTGCGTATAAGACAAGAAAAGAAAAGAGACTGCATGGGCTGAAAAGAGGTTAGGTTTATGGGTGTGGTATCAACTCAAAATAAGTTGACCGTTCAGGATCAGCAAGAGAGTGGTAAACTGGATAAGAAGTCTTGAATGGATTTGTTTTTCCTAGTCTAGCACCTCCAACAAGAAAGATTTATAATCCGGTTTTAGGTTCAAATAGAATAGAGTCAAAAATCAGATTTGTTAAAGTACGTGC
>OVAP01007837.1:0-10403 GCA_900406295.1 Aurinia saxatilis
CTGGCATCGGGTGGCCACATCGGGTGGCACCCGATGCTAGAGACACAGGGGATGTGAATCTTCTTCCTTCGTCTTTGCTCGGTCGTGTGCTTGTTTGCTCATCTCCTGGTCCTTCATGCACCTTGTCCAAGTCCCACCATGTCCAAAATAGCTCCAAAAGTACCTAAATCATGCAAATATGCTATGCAAATGCAAGAATGCAAGCCTAAGTNATTCAAAAACTTTTTGCGTTTCCATATCAGTACACCAAGTGAATTACATTTTAAGATTAATACATGAACTCATTGATTTTGTTATTTTAATACTCAATCTTTAACCGATCGTATAAAATTAATTTTGAAAATCCAAATTTTCCCTCATTTTTCTCCAAAAATCAATTTGTTATTAAGTTTTGAACAAAACTGAGAAATTTTCATCAATCTTTCTTCCCGGGCTTCAAGCACATGCAAACTCGCATTTATTGAGGACGACGAGCATTAGTTATTTATTTTTATTTTTTGTCATCATTTGACCACATCTGGGCGGCCCATTAGCCAAATTCCTACATTATGTTGGCAGCGGGATTCGATCCCGGGTGTGATGGTGCCTAGTCTTAGTGGACTTACCACCTGCCACTAGACTAAGATCACTTCAGTGATTATATTGCGAACTGAATTATAAGATGTTTTTATATGTGTAATATGATTCTTATTTCTATCTCTGTAAACTTGCTTTAATGACAAATTGACTATATGCGTTAACTATAATATGCGTTAAATCTTTGGATTTTATTCAAAGTGATTCAATAATTTTTGGGTTTTACTCAAAACCTAAGAACAAATTGATTTGCATGAGAAAGATGAGGGAAAAAATTGGATTTTCAAAATTAATTTTAAACGTCGGTTAAAAGGCAGTGAATAAAAATTCAAATTAATGATTTTGTATATTAATCTGAAAACGTAATTAACTTGGTGTATTGATATGACAACGCAAAATCTTCGTGTATGTTTTTAGCGATATTATTAACCTGTTGTATTTTTCGGGTTTTTTCCCTAAAACTTCTCAAACGAGAGTGACAGAAAAAAATGTCATTAAAATCAAAAGATGGAAAAAAGAAGACTAAGATGAAGACTCCAAACCAACGTGAACACAACAATGGCTCCAAGCCCATACAGTTTCTTCACGATGGAGAAGAGAACATAGAATTAAATAAAAAAATCGACACACAAAAAAGGAAAAACAAGAGAGAAAGATATTAGCGCCATTAGTATTTTCATCTGATTGCTCTCTCTGTAATTATTAGAACCCTAATTCCCAATTGTTTCAGCCGTGATTACACCGTTGGGAAAACAAAACAAAAAAAGTCATTTTTTTGTACGGGTCGGATTTTTAATAATGAATTGATTATTAGATGTGTAATTCGGTTTAGTGTAATTTTAATTTTAAATCACAGATTTTAGCTTAATTAATGTGAAAACGTGCTAGACATATTTTAACACTTTGTATATATAGCTTACGAAAGATGCTCAAACTTCTTTTTGTCAGCTGCTTTGAATATAGAAAGAAAGTTCCACGGCATAGGAACTATACGTTATCAGATTATTTTATTTGGTTTCGGAGAACTGCTGGAGATTTCCGAAGAATAATTTTTCATGCTATAACAATTTGCTTTCTAAGATATGTGCTTCAGGCTCTCCACATAAAGCAATAGAAACGTAAACATCTCATGATCAAACAAATAAACAATACTACAACCGAGTATCCAAAGACAAGCAAAAAGATGGATGAATGCTTCAGAACACGTAGAAGTTATAAGAACTCATACTGAAATAGATTTTTTTTTTTGTCTATTTTTCAAAGTCTGTGTAACCACAAAAAGAACAATTGAAAAAAAAAAAAAACTACTTTAACTCCCATTCTTTCACATCAGGAGAAACAAAATACAATCCCATAAGTCGGATCTTGTGAAGCTGCTTCAGTAAAAGAAGCCAAGAACCTTGCCACCAACATTCTTTCTCCTGGCTTCTTCGTGATCCATGATTCCCGCTGAGGTCGTCAGAACAATATAACCAAACTACACATAAAAGACGTGTTTAGTGAAGATGTAAAATTGCCCGATGAAGGAAGATTATGTTTCGCTATGCCAAATATCCCTTTCACCCCGAAGAGAACTCTAACAGGGATGGAAGAGCGAGCCAGAAGATATCCAGCAATTCTAAAACATTTTTGGATTGGAATTTGGACATAGAAAGCGCCGAACAAAGAGTAGAAAACAATGGCAAAAGTAGTCTCCATGCTAACCTGTCTGGAAGGAAGTAGACGAGCAGTCCAACCCTCAATCTCCTTAACACCAACATCAAAACGTGGACTGATTACTCCACACTTGTTTAGCCTTCCATTGAGCTCAACGACAATCTTACCAGACCTGTGGTCATCAACATACTCAAACTCGCCAATGTAACCTAAGAAAATCGATGAACAACAAGGTAGGACAAGCATTATTACTCTTGAACTAAAAGGGAAGGAGTGACGAAAAGACTGTGAGTGAGCAATGAGCCAATGAATGAGCCAATGACTATACCGTGCTTTTGCATGACAATAAGGAACTTGATGATAACTTTAGAAGAAGGCCTGATCATGACCTGCCTCTTTCCCCTCTTCTCTGCATTGTACATGCTCTTAAGGGCGTCATTGAGGACACTGATTCTCACCATTCTGCAAATCGTAAACAACAAAATTATTTTAATTAATCTTATGTAGATTATATAGCTTACTGACAGCTACAGCCCAAGCAAAACATCAATACCAACATTGTTAAAAAGATTTAGCCTTTAAATACACACACAATGTACTTGTTTGTTCAAATAAGATAACCCAAAAGACCTACTGCACCGAAGCACATCTAGACAAAACAAGCTAAACCAATCAAACAAATAACATAAATGGCATACTCCTAAAAAGCATCTACCGGCCCCTTGTCCTATTTCGATTATGCAATAAAACTTCCTGCACCAGGGAATACACCAAATCAAAAAAGATGATAAGAAATCAACTTTCAGAATTCCGGAGACTTTCTAACCCGGAAATGAAGTAGCAGCCGCTCCGATCTCTCTCTCTTGTTCTGAAGCACCAAAATACAACAACTAAATTAGGGTTTTAGCTTTTATCGCTTCACTTGCACTTATTATTCAGGTTAGATCTATAGGCCCGTATGACACACATACGTCGGCCCATTTTAGACCTTTACGCATACATTTTCTTTTTGCACTTATCTATTAATTGGGTTAGATCTATAGGCCCGTATTACACACATTCCTCGGCCCATTTTAGAGCTTTACGCACACATTTTCCTTTTCATCGAAGCCGTTAGCCTAAAATATACTGAATACGACAAATGGATTTAATCATATATACCCTTTTTCGTACCCTTAATCACATAATTTTACTTTTTTTTCTTTTAATCACTTTCTATGATAAAAAAAAATTAAAATATTATTATTTAAATATTAACTATTTATAAAGTTTTATGATTTAAATTCTAGGGTTTTGGGTTTAAAACTCTTAAACCGTAAATCATAAATCCAAAAGTCTTTCCACCCTAATAAATCCTAACCCCAAAAAATCTAAATCATAAATCGTAACAATTAAACTTTAATAGTTAATTAGAATTAACCCATAATTTTATACGGGTTTAACCCTAAAAATCTTAAACCCCAAAAATCTTAAACCCTAAATAAATCATAAACTTTATAATTTTACTAAACCCTAAATCCTAAGATCCTAAACACTATCAAATTATAATTTTGTAATGAAAAATAGCTTTGGTATAATGATATTAAAATAAAAAGGATGAAGTTATGTGATTAAATAAAAGGGTGGTGAATATATATGGTTAATGAGTATGAAAAGGTGGGTATATGTGTGATTCTCTCCAAAACTATATCAATCAATTTAAAAGATGATTCATGATTTAAAGATTTGATAAAAAGATTTAGGGGTAATTTGTGAACTTTTAGTTGTGACCTTCGTTTTCGTTACCAATTTCTTTAAGAGTAAATTAGCAATTAAGTACAGAAAGAATGCACAATCGGCAATATAGTATATAAATATAATAATTTTGTATGTATATGTCAGACTTACTAAAAAGTCATTTTTTCCCTTGTCTAAATCCTCTATTTCATCTATAAACACACAATGTTTTGTTTCTCTTTCTTTCTTATCTCTTCCCTCTGTGTTTTCTCTTATTTCTTCTCTCTTATGCGTTTATGTTTTTCTCTTCATTTTCTCATCAGATTTTGCAACCATAGAGAATAACAATCCAAAGATCCGGTAATATTTATGAATATTGGGTAACGATGATAAAGATCCAGTGGGCATATCGACAATCTGATGATGTTGATGTAGATATTGTGGTTCTGACGACGATCTGGTGACGATGATGAATATACGGTGGTGATAGCAAAGATCTCACATTAAAGGAGATTTTGGAAAACATTCCACTGAGTATCTGCCATGAAGACTGTTAGTCGCTTATAATTATGGATACACTAATAATGAATCTAAACCCTAATTTTTGAATCTTTGATCTATAAACCCTAACATAAATTATGTAGTGGATATTATTTTGATAACAAAAAAGTCAACCGCTAACAGATTATATTTATGTTAAGAAGACTATTATATGTGTAATAGTTCAACATCTATTAGCTTCCCATGTCTTTTCACTAATAATATTGACCAAAATAAAATTGTTAGCCAGTTATAATTATGTTCATACGGTAATATCGGTTAGACGTCAAAATAATTATTAGACGATTGATTATTTTACTTTAAATACATCTATTCTCATATCAAATATTTTCAAGACTACTATAGTAGTTAAATGATAGGGGTGATATTTTACCACTTTTTAATACAGAGTTTTGGTTTTCTTCTTAATGAAACCACTAGATTTGAAAATAAAACTATTGAATTTCACTTTTTTTGTTTTCAAAGTACTTTTGTGAAAATAATGCTTTTTAGGTCATAAATGAGCATTTATTTTACCAAGTTCAGCAATTCGTATCATATGTTCGAGCCCGAACGAAAATGGTGTTCAATTTGAATTGAAGTGAGGTTTCAAGACAAATAAGAGTTAGCTGTCGGTGGGGCTGTAAATCAAGTCGTTTGGCCTTAGGAGCAAATAGTTAAGCCCAAATCACTGAAAAGGTGTCCATTGAAGTATAAGAGTGATCAAGGCCCATTCGATCGAAAGCCCTTTACATTCGATCAAATCACTATGTGATACTGGCTCTAAAATCACTCAGTGATATTGGCTCTAATGTGAATGTTATGTCTTCATGTGTTGCCAACAGAATAAGAATGTCGAACTTGGCCCATTGTAACACTTCCCTAGTTTATGGAGAATCTCATTCGAGGACCCCAAAGGGAGTAGCATATGATGTCAAGCTTCAAATCGTCTCCACAGCGGTACCTGTCAATTTTCACATAGATGTGAAGGACCTATGATCACTAATCTTTGGAAGATGATTTCTCGCTATGGTCAGAGCAGCAATCAATTTATTGAGTTGGCCATTCAGGATCATCTTTTTGTTAACCTTGAATGGCCAACTCATTTTTAGTTAGTACCACATTCATAAACCTAACCTCATTTCAAACCCCATGCAATTTTGTTTTCTTGTTTATATGCAGATATGTGTAAAAACGCCGGAGAGATGAGATCGACACAGTTTTCCAATCACACGAGAAGACTGAAAAACACATGCTAAATCTTAATATAACCATAAGAGATGATAAATATAGAAGACATGAGCAGAAGAAATCATTAGTTCACAAGCATCCAAGCGAAATAGTTCTCTACCTAGTTCTCTTTTTCACTGTTTTCTCTTTTGTTTCTACTTTCGATTTGTTGTCAAAGGCAGAAAGTTTAACAAGTTTGTTCCTCATTGTCGAACAAGTTTGTTTGTTTTTTGCCTACTTTTTTCAACAAATTCATCTTTTTCAAAATTTATTATCGGATCAAAGCGTTTTATCGAGTCATAGAGTTTTATTGAGTTGGCCATTCTATATAATCTTTCTGCTGACCTTGAATAGTCAACTCATTTTTAGTTGGTACCACATCCATAAACCTAACCTCATTTCAAAACCCCATGCAGTCTCTTCTTTTTTCTTGTTTATATGCAGATATGTGTACGAATGCCGGAGAGACGAGACCGATGCAATTTTTCAATCACTCGAGAAGACTGAAAAAGCATGCTAAATCTTAATATAAGCATAAGAGAGGATAAATACAGAAGCCACGAGCAGAAGAAATCATTAGTTCACAAGCATCCAAGCGAAATAGTTCTCTAGCTAGTTCTCTTTTTCATTGTTTTCTCTTTTGTTTCTACTTTCGATTTGTTGTCAAATGCAGAAAGTTTAACAAGTTTTTTCCTCATTGTCTAACAAGTTTTTTTTTTGTTTGCCTACATTTTTTGCAAAAATTTCATCTTTTTCAAAATTCTTATTGGGTCAAAGCGTTTTATCGAGTCAAAGCGTTTTATTGTGTTGGCCATTCAAGATAATCTTTTTGCTGACCCTCAATGACCAACTCATTTTTATTGGTACCACATCCATAAACCTAACCTCATTTTAAACCCCATGCAGTTTTTTTTTCTTGTTTATATGCAAATATGTGTAAAAACGCCAGAGAGACGAGACCAACACAGTTTTCCAGTCAATCGAGAAGACTGAAAAAAGCATGCTAGATCTTAATATAAGCATAAGAGAAGATAAATACAGAAGCCATAAGCATGAGAAATCATTAGTCCACAAGCATCCAAGCAAAATAGTTCTCTAGCTAGTTCTCTTTTTCATTGTTTTCTCTTTTGTTTCTACTTTTGATTTGTTGTCAAAGGCAAAAGTGTCACTCCTGTCTCGGCGATATAGAGAAGATTTATGAACTTTTTGTCTTATTGATTAATATGATTGCAATTCCATTTGTTGTTGTATTTTTCATAAGCATGTATGAGTAGTCTCATAGTTATGAATAAAGTTTGCTAGGAGAATTTACGGTTTTGGTAAATAGACAATATGATTATGCAATGACTAGTTAAGACTTACTTTCTTATCAGAATTTAATCATATCTAAGGATTAATCAACTACTAATGCACCACTTAGAGTTCGTTATCCGGAACATTAATTTTGAAAGCTCTAATGTTCATTCTCGAAGTAGCAATTGATTTCATGCACTAAATAACTAGTCTATACACTGAAAGGGCGTAACAACTTTCACTTAATTAACCAGAACTCGACTAGATTAGTCTGGCTATATAAGCCAGACCATAAGGATAGTCAGACTTTTATGATTAAAGCTATATAGCCTTTTTAAAAGATTTGCATAATAACTACCCTGAATATTTCAAACCATGAATCTCTGATGCATTCCTAACTTCCTAACGTTTTAATGTTTTAATCAGTTGAATTTCTCACGTTTTGATTCTGTTTTCAGTTTTGCAGACATTTCATTCGACCGAACACATATCCTGTATTCGATCGAAAGTCACTCCATTCGATCGAATTTCTTCTGCATTCAATCGAACGACTTGGTTCTAATGAGAACTAGCGTCCCACGACGAACATTTCATCATCGATCATTTATCCCCAGGTCTCGGTGGTCATACTCTTTTCCTTGGCAAGGTTTCTCCTACGCGGTTTTCTTTACTACGGTTTTTAATCAGGTGATTTCTCGAGGACCTGAATGGATGTAATAGCGAGGCAAGGGAAGGAAACGACGGTAACGGGGAGGAGACAAGCGAAAATGAAGGCGAAGTCGGGTCGTTTCTTGGAGACGGTGGAAGCGACGAAGACGCGGGTAGCAACGAAGGCGAGGAGGTGCCGAAAAGTTGCGGCGAGGCCCCTCGTTCGACGAAGTCCCTTATGGATCTTAAGGTCAACTTGATGAAGGTGGAGCTAAAGGAATATCAACACGGCTATGGTCCTTTGGCGGATATTGATGAAACACTTAAGGCGAAGAGGCGGAAGAGGAGGAGAGTCCGGAACAGGCGAGGGGAAAAGCCAGTTGTGTACCAGGATGGAAGATCTTCGTGTACCGAAGAGACCCTTAATGATCTGTGCAGGGGCTATGGTATATCTGAAGAGGTAGACCTCGTTGTTCCCGACGAAGATGCGAGGGCAGACTCTCCACCTCCTGGTTTTTTTACGATGTATGAGAATTTCATCGACAGATGCTACCTTTGGTTCCCGATCCCAAAGGTCATCCTCAATTATCATGGATGCCAAAATGCCTACATCGCACAACTGACCCCAAGGCCCATTCGTCACTTAGTAGCTCTTCTAGTGCGTAGTGTCGAGTGCCGTGTGACCCTTACCGCAGAGCATTACCAGAACCTACTACGTTTTTTGCGAACCCCTGGGGGAGACCCCCGAATCTACTTTCTTTCTAACAAGTCTGATCGACGAATTATTGATCACTTTCCAAACAAGGACTACGCGTGGTCCAATTTTTTCTTCTTCGTACCCATATGCGAAGGTAGTGTTGGTCGATTAGACGTACGGACTACCTGGGGTCCCATAGGTTAGCTTGATGATCCTCGTTTGCTAGGGCCATTTTTAGATAATGACTAACAATTTTATTTCGTTCTGTTGTTTGCAGCGAACTCGATTCTGTCTGGCATCCCGGAGAACTTCGTGTGCGACTTCGAAGCTTTGCGAAGTGGAAGAACGAGCTGGGAAGAGTCCTTTACCTCCGAACGCGTGGAGAACGCTCAGAACAAACTTCTTGGTTTTTCAACTTCGGAAAGTGAAGAGAGCTCTAGTGGAAGCGAAGGTGAAATGGAAAACATTACCGAAGAATTGAACTTTCGCAAGCAAGTCTTGAAGAAGAGGAAGGCGGAAGAAGATGCCGAGGCCGCTGCGAGCCGACCACCTATGGTCCCCATCACTCCGCCTGAGGCAATACCGAGCGAGGCTGCTGAGTCCGGTCCGGCGATTACTCCTGGAGAGAGTGTCCTCGCTCTCCCTAGGCTGTCAAACTCGGCATTGATAAAACACTGTTTGGATTCGGCGAAGCGGATGCGCGCCGAGGAGGAAAAAGATATGAGTGCCGAGGGCGATGACGCGAAGAAGAAAAAGCGCGTGCCTAGGAAGGATAAAGCAAAGGTTGACTCATCGGCCGAGGAGCCTGTAAGAGTCCCTCTGTTCCAACCAACTCCCGCAGGGATTTCCGAAGACAAGTACGCGGCTGCTGCGGCCGTGTTTTCCCAAGTGAAATTTCCGGGCACCGAGATCCCTCCGTTATCGGAGATGATGAACCAGTTAGGGTTCGGCCGAGTAGCGTATTAGAGCCTCCAGATAAACATTGGGTTTTATTATTGGACCCTGTACTAAGTTTTACTTGTGCTAACACAGTTTTGGGTTTGCAGTGCAATGCCGAGGTGGTCCGCACGTGCATCAGCTATGAAAACGCAGTGAAGACTTTAACCAAGCAAGTGACTAGCCTGAAGTCCCAGCTTTCGGAACAGTCGAAGAAGCATGAGGAGATGTTATCTTCAACTGCTATCCGTGCGAAGAAGTTGGAGGAGGAGAACCTTCATCTGAAGACCAACCAAGAAGCTAGGGAGAAGGAGATCGCAGAGCTTAAAGGCGAGGTGGTGGCGGCTGCAACAAAGGCGAGGACTGAACTTAAGGCCGAGGTCGCAGCCAGAGTGCAGAGGACGAAGGCGAAAATGGTGGAGTTCAAGAAAACCCTTCTGGTCGACTTCGTTTATGACAGGCAGATTGCGAACAACCTGACTAACCTAGACGAGGTCGAAGCCGAAGGCGAAGAGAAGAGCCTGGCTGATTTCCTGACTGAGTTGCTTGAGCATGTGCCTAAGTATGAAGCCGCGGGGCCTGCTTTCTTCAAGGGCCTTAACACTTTGTTCGACGAGCTCGCGCTGTCACCGGAGGATCCAAGTGTCGAGGAATAGATCTCACTTGGCTACTTGTTTAATTTGCTTTTGATTTTATTTTTGGTATGACGTTGAATCGGCAAGTTTGTTCCTTGTTGTTTGTTTTTTGAGACCATGTCGCTTAGAGCGAATACATTTCCTGGACGGCTTTATCCATTTAGTTATGTTTGAGTTGTTGCTGAGCGCGAGGAATGACCTCGTATTAGAGATACGTTGGGTATAGAAGATTGAACAAGTGTTAGGATATTTGCTTATTATCGTGAAAAAGACTAGTGTGCGATGGGAACTAGGTTTTGTATGGGCTGTATTTGATCCCATNNNNAGCAATGACGAGTAGCGTGTTGCTTATGCGTTGTGATGGGATCAGAAATAACTCATCTGAAATATCTGAGGAATAAAATGCCGAGAAGGAAATCTGTTGCAAAAGAAGAGTATGGATATACTCCCAGTCCCCCCTCTTTTGGAGGAGGGGG
>OVAP01007838.1:0-10403 GCA_900406295.1 Aurinia saxatilis
GAATAACCGAACCGAAACCGAACCGAAGAACCGAACGCCCACCCCTAGTCCCTCTAATGGTGGCTTGTTGCTGTTCACGCTTCTCCATCTCAATAAGTTTTGCTTGGAGCTGTTTTACCATAACCAAAAGATCGGTGTTGGAGATGTCACCCATTGCGGTTGTTTTTCTGAAACACCAAAAATAAAACCAAAAACAAAACGAGTTGGTAATCAAATAAAAAAAAAAAAAAATCAAAGAAAACAAGCAATAACAAAGAATTCGATAAATTAGTATGCAAGTTAATTTGGTCCCCGACAACGGCACCAAAAACTTGATACACAAAGTTTTACCCTATGTATTTCTAACTGCAAGTGCACAACAAATATCAGTTATAACACTTAAGGATCGAATCCACGAAGACCGAAAAACTAAACAAACTAATTTAAATAAATTATAAATTAAAGCAAGAATAATGGTTTTGAATTTTACTAACTAAAGCAGACAATATGTAATTCTAAGGAGTTTAAATCAATTAAAATAAACGCTAGGTTTTTGGAACTTCAACTAAGAATCAATTCTGGACCTAAATACGGACAATGTCGATCGACATTGATGTGGTGTCGATCGACATCCGTCGTGCAAAGAGTATGTAAACCTTAACTCTAGAATATGAACAATTTTATCAAGTAAATCTTACTCTCGCTGAGATTTACCATCTTAGTTTAAACCCGAGAAATACCAAATCTCTTTGAGAAATCCTATGGAATTTAAACTAGCATTAACAAACTGATTCAATTGTTCACTAACTATTCTAAACCANATTAACTCTAGAATATGAACAATTTTATCAAGTAAATCTTACTCTCGCTGAGATTTACCATCTTAGTTTAAACCCGAGAAAGACCAAATCTCTTTGAGAAATCCTATGGAATTTAAACTAGCATTAACAAACTGATTCAATTGTTCACTAACTATTCTAAACCAAGTCTCCTTGAGAAGAGATAGCTAGCTCTCTTAAGATTGATTCCAGCAATTTATTAGCACTCTCATGCATAATAAATCCCCTAAGATCTAGACTTTAGATGATCAAACTAAAGTTTAGCAATACGGACAATCTAAGAGAAGAATTAATTAATGGTAAATAAATTAAACTTAAGGTAAACAGAAAATCATCATAATCTAAGAACCCTAAAGCCACCTAATGAACTACTCAAGCATGGCCAAACAATTCATCATGCAATAATTGAATGAAAGCAATATAAATTCAATAAAAAGGTTAAAGAAAATCTTCTCCCAAATCTCTCTCCGAAGAATAATAATGTATAAGCCTAAACAATAACCGTAGGATTTAGGACAAATTTTAGGTTTAGGGAATTAACATAGAAAATTAGAGAAAAATCTTGGTCTTGGGATTTATGGAAAGTGGCTGATTCTCCACAGGTGGTGTGATGTCGATCGACACCATCTCCTGAATTTTCATATTTGTTTCCTTTTTCGACTCTCCAAACTTTTTGCTCCATAAATCTTCTAGATCCTTCCAAAGTTCCAAAATTCGTCTATGGACCTAAAATGATTTTTTTTTTACTCTAATAATAGTAATAAAGATTCTAAAATAAATATAAATATACGTTTATTATCATAAATAAAATACGACATATATCATGTACTCGATGAAAATCCAAGCTTATTGAGGCGATTAGCTGTGTTGAACCGCACACCCATCGGCTCTTGCTTTTGTTATGAGAATCCAGGCATCGATTCTTAACCTCACCTCTTTGATCTTAGCCTAGCTTTTGTAAATTTATGAGATTCCAATGAAACTGAGTTTCTAATTTCAAATCGTTTTTCCAGGTTTCGCATGTACCTCAATGATTCCAGGTACCTTCATCAACTTGGATCATGTCCATGCTTTTCACACTTTCCATAACTTATTAAAATTCAATTGCTTGATTTCAATTTGACAGCTTCCACGGATGAACTTAACTTGTTCATCTGCTTCTACAACTACCATCTCCTTGCTATTTTCACATGACCTTATGATATTTCCCAGGCTTTTCAATGCAGCAACCTCAGGAATTTCTCAGCTTCTGAGATCAAAAGCATGAGAAATTATAAAAAATGCGGCTGACACTTTTTGATTTACGTGTCCTTATCAAGAGCGATTTCAACATGTGCATATGAGATTTTGCCAAGTGATCTTTATACATAGGTGATTTACGTTTCCTTTTCTTCACTGCTTTGAATTGGCTTGGCTTGGATTTTCAGAGTCCCGAGTCGTTTGCAACTTTCTTTGTACGATTCTTCTTCCTAGGTTGTGCCTTGACACTTGGTCTTCTACGATGCCTCCCAACTTCAGGAGGTATTACATTACACAAAACCATGCCGGAGAAAACTCTTTCATGGTAAGACAATTCAGTTAAACTCAGAACTTTAATTCAAGGTATAATGATTTTCGGTGTTGTCAACATTTAATTCTTCTTGGCTGCTTCGGAGATAAAAGCTGGTGGTGCACAAGTGTGGTTACTTTAGTCTTCTCGCTTATATATTCATGCTGGTGATCATTACTTTTTCTTTTTTGAGTGTGGAATATATCATTTTGAATTTAAAGGCTATAGTTGCCATGGCGTGGGGAACAGATTCTTTTCCTAAGGTATAAGGAAGCAGACTCAACGGAGAGACGGAGAGAGTATAAGAGAGATTCCAAGTCTAAAAATGGAGTAGACTATGTACTGATTGGTGCTAAGGAGTGGTTTACCTCAGGATACAGTCAAGAAGATAGTCAAGCAGGTATATAGCTTCTTCTTCATTCTCACTTCCTTCAGTTTGAGTTTGGTTTCAGCTTGTGACGTCGTGGAGAGTTTGGTTTGATTAAAGAAGATCAGACGGTTAGTAGTCCGAACAAAAGACGTCTCTGAATCCATGAACACCCGAAGTTTCACGAAAATGACCATCACATAAAAACAGTAAGGAGGCAATGATATTTACCTAGGTCATAGGGTCACCTTCTTTATCCATGATCATGTTGACCCAAAGAAACTGCACTGCAGTGAGTGATGCAGATCCTGAAAGCATAGACAAAGTTAATGATTAGAGCAACCATCATTAGTGATATTGTGTGTGTGTGGGTTTAATTTAGTTAACAGTTATGCAAGCAGAGATGAAGTTGATGACCAGAGCAACAACAATAACAGTTACTGGAATAAACTTTTGGATGTTGATATACACAACACCTCCCCATCTCACCACATTTACTAACCGTGGCGTAACAAAGGTTTATACGATTTCCACTTCTCAATATTCCAAAAACCTCCCAAATTTATACTTCTAAGAACAGAGTCTAAGCCACTGTTATTTTTGTAAAAGAAACAATCTTTTAGCATCTCTTTACTAATGTTTTGTTCTAGCTGATTACTCATGATGTAAACAATTTTTCTCGTCTCTTTACTAATGATATGTGTTGAAGTAGAGAAGCATAACAAAACTGGAGCTACTTAATAAAAACATAACAAATCTTGAATTACTACATCTAATATACATGCCAAGCCTTGTTATTAGCTCTGTGAAACCCAAGTAGTTCTCTAACCAATTATAATTTCAACAATTTAAAGAGACAGAGCTAAGGACAGAGGAAGCAAACCTCTAGCTATAGTTCTCAACTTCCAGACAGCTGAAGTAGAAATCCTCTAGACATATGTTTTGTTTTAGCTTCTGCAACATGACGTAAAGAAGCTTCTCGATGTCTCACAAACCTGGATTTCGGCTTCAGAGACCAATTGAGGGATTAAATTTGCAAAGCCCAGAATTATACAACTGGTGAGCTACCGAACGAAGAAGAGGATTAACCTCACAATGAATCATGTCCACACCTCTGTACAGTATGAGTTTCACGAGTTGATTCAGTAGTTAGGAAGGAACAACAACTCAACATCTCAAACCCAAAGAGGAACTCATAATCGAATTTGAAAACTCTCTGTACATATGGTACAGAGCCGAGAAAATGAGAAAATGAGAAAACGAAGGGTTTTGTTTTTGTGTTTAATAGCCGCATAAAGAGAAATTCACAGTTCTGGGTTTATCGACGAAAGAAATCACCAAATCGAAAATGGATCGAAAATTAGATTTTGAAAAGAGAAATATGCTCAAAATTGAGAGCTAAACTTTAATTTTTTTGTATAAATAGTTTTTTTTTTTTTTATCATCTGATTTTATTATGAATGTAAATAAATGTATGATATTGTCTGAATAAGTAAAATTTAATGGATATAACAACGAAGAAAAATATGGTTAAGAATCCTAACTCTTAAGTAAAGAGTATTTAGATGCTGCTAACCGCTTCGTGTTGTATACGATCATGAAGTCAAGAAGGACCCCCTAGCGCTAAGTAAGATTGAAAACGCCCATCTCTTGTCACACTTCGAGCAATGTCACGAGCAATAGAATTTGATCTCAGAGCCACATACTGAAACATCACGCTGTCAAAAGAGTCAACCAGAAGTTGAATACGATGGATAAGAACTCTATACTTTGGCCAAAGATGTGGCGCCAGTATAGCTTCCATTGCTGCCCTACAATCAGAGGCTAAGATCACTGAAGTGACATGTATATCACGTAAGCTGTTCAAAACCCAAATCACACATAAAAGCTCTGCAATAATACGATTTGAGGCTTTCACAAAAGCATCTCGTGCGTGAAACATAACCGTTCCTCTATGATCCCTAAGAATCCAAGCCCCTCCAACATGAAGTGGTTCGTTTCTCCAATTCGCGTGCATATTGCATTTAACATACTCAACCGATGGTGGTGACCACTTATTCTCAGCCTCTTGTATTTTATGTCCTAACGGGAGTGGCAGAGCCTCATTATGTATTTGAAGCCAAATCTCGACATCCTCTAGTGTTTGTTTTACAAGTAGAGATGGATCCTTTTGCGTTTGAGCGTAAAGAATATTGTTTCTATTCTTCCATACCATCCATAATAACCAAGGAATAGCAGACCGTACTGTTGCAGGAACTGATGTCACGGTTTGTAGGTTCAGTAGATATTCCAAATTGTTTTCCAAAGATGATGTATACCCCCCGGATGGATAAGGAATGTGCGCCAGTTCTAGGAGATGTTGAGCAATAGAACATTCAAACAAAACATGTGATATAGTCTCCAAACCATTATGACATAACTGACATATGGGATTAAGCGTTAAACCTCGTGATAAGAGCTGCTCAGAAACTGCAAGTCCACCTGACAAAGCACGCCAAAGGAACATTCTAATTTTTTGTTCTGTTTCCAGAGACCATATCCTGTTTTAAGCTCGGTAGTACCTAGTTCAGCATCAGGTATTGCTTGAGGATTCTCATTAGCCTGAAGCCACGTCCCACTTTGAACAGAATACGCCCCTGTTTTGGTATATGCCCATATATAACGATCAGAGACAGCTCCTATCGGCATACCCAAAATCTGTCTGATATCATTAGGCAGAAAGAATTCTCCTAACTTCTCCCTATCCCATTGCCTCTCTGTAGTGATAAATGAATCAACTTTCATATTCAAATTCATAACACTCTCCTTGTTATATGGTCTTCTTGGTATTGAATCCAAAATCCATTTATCCATCCACACTCGTGTTGATTTACCATCCCCAATAGATTTAATCAATCCTTTTTTAAGAAGATCTCGCCCATGGAGAACACTTCGCCAGCCATGTGATGGTCTAAGACCAGCTCCACAATTCAGAAAATCTTGATTCACAAAGTACCGGCCTTTATATAATTTCGCAAGGAGAGAATCTGGCGAATTTAAAACCCTCCATGCTTGCTTAGCAAGCAAAGCTTGATTGAAATATTCCAAATCTCGAAAGCCTAAGCCACCCAATGCTTTTGACTTACACATCGTCTTCCACGATACCCAATGGATTTTCTTATTTTCCTTAGTCACATTCCACCAGAAATTAGTCATTGCTCCAGTAATCTTTTGGCATTGTAGGTTAGTTAACTTGAAACATGACATCGCATACACAGGGAGAGCCATTGCCACTGATTTTAGTAATATCTCTTTGCCACCTAATGAAAGAGTCTTAGCATACCAGCCAGAAAGCCTCTTAGTAAGCTTCTCCGTAATGAATGCCAAAAGTTGTTGTTTAGAACCACTAAAACTCTCTGGTAGACCCAAATACTTGCCATCCCCGCCCTCTTTGTCAATTCCTAATAAATTCATCATCAGCCAGCGCATCAGTGGATCAACAGCCTCTCCAAACATAATAGCCGATTTCTAAAAATTAATTTCTTGTCCCGAAGCAGTACAATAAAGATGCAAGCAACGTAAGAACTCTGAACATTCCGGCAAAGTTGCTCGAATAAGGAATAAGCTATCATCCGCAAAAAGGAGATGTTGTATGGAAGGACAATTGGGCGTCAGCTTCATTCCTGAAAGTCGCCCATCTATCTCAGCTTTGTTCATGACATGAACTAAAGCCTCTGCACACAAGATGAACAAAAAAGGAGATAATGGATCCCCTTGCCGTAAGCCTCTTTCAGGTATAATAGGGCCATACGAGTTACCATTGACCAGAACTGAATAAGACACAGGACGAACGCAAAACATAATCCATACGATCCATTTTTTATCAAATCCCATTCGCTTCAGAAATTCCTCCAGAAACCCCCATTCCACTCGATCATAAGCCTTCGACATATCAGTTTTAACAGCTAAAAACGAGTTACGACAACTTGGTCTAGTCTTCAATCCGTGAATCAGTTCATGCGCTATAAGCAAATTATCTAATATTAACCGCCCCTCCACAAATGCACCTTGGGTAGTAGAGACCAAAGCTGGTAATACCTGCTTAAGTCTAGAGCATAAAATCTTTGAAACAATCTTATATGTCACCGTACACAAACTGATTGGCCGCAAATCAGTCATTCGATTGGGATTTGGCTTCTTCGGTAGCAAACAAATTCGAGTGAAATTCCAGTCCGATGGAAACTCACCTGATTCAAAGAACTGTTTAATCTCCATTGTTAGCTGAGGGCCAATGATGTTCCACGAACTCTGGAAAAAACCAGCAGACATACCGTCATGGCCATGTGCACTTTCTGGTTTAATACCTCGAACCGCTTTTCTGATTTCCTCACTAGTAACAGGTTTTGTCAATTCGCTATTCATCCTTGAAGTAACTTTGGCTTGAAGCCCTTCCAATAATTCATGTGGTTGCTCCGGATGNAACTTTGGCTTGAAGTCCTTCCAATAATTCATGTGGTTGCTCCGGATGAGCGGATGAGAATAGTTTTTGGAAGTAATCGAGAGCCACTTTACCTTTTGAATCATCATCAAAAACCTATGTTTCTTGTTCAGTCGTCAAAGAAAAAATTTTGTTCTTCATCCTTCGAGTGTTGACTTGACTATGAAAGTACTTGGTATTCTTATCCCCTCCACGTAACCAGTTCTCCTTACTGCGATGTTTCCAATACAATTCTTCTTCTTCTTGAGCTTGATGTAAATCATGTTGACATCGAGCCATATACACTGCATCCGGTTGAAGCTTTATTGATTCCTCATCTAACTCCTTCTGTAATCGCTGAATAGCCTGATGTGAGTTGGAGTTATTTTGTCTTTTCCATTGGGACAATTCTTTTCAACATGTAGAGATCCGTGATGAAATGGTGTTATCGTGCCGTCCTCTATTTGAATTCCAACCCCTACGAATGGTATCTTGCAATCCAGGCTTGTGTATCCAACGATTATCAAACCAAAAACGTCCTTTATGATTTAAAACTGTGAGACTAAGCCGCATAATTTGGGGACGATGATCTGATTCTCTTCTTTCCAAATATTCAACTTGTGTGTTTGGAAAGAGTTGAAACCACGCCGCATTACCGAAAGTCCTGTCAAGCTGACACTGGGTCCAAACATGATTGCGAGTTGCTGCCCATGAGAACCGATGACCAATGCTGTGTACTTCTTGTAAACGACAATCCCTAACGAAAGCCCGAAAGTATTGAAATGTAAACTCCTCCCTTTGCGGCCCACCCAATTTATCACCATTTCCTAGTAAATCATTAAAATCACCAATCAAAAACCAAGCATCCTCGCGTTTTAAACATTGGATTCATGAAGAAATATATTAGAGATTTTTGGAGATTTTCTTTAGAAATACATTATCAAAAAAATCAGTAAATTTAGACAGATACTTACATGTCAACGATCTAATCATGATTTTTTTAGTTGATTGGCTAGAAAATTGATATCTATATATTTTTCATTAAACTTACTTTTTAATTAGTAGTAAGAAAGATTGTTCTCTATATAGAGCACACTGTTTTTAATCTATAAACCATGTGTTGGTGCTCATGCTTTCGAGTGTTGAGATGATGCCGTTTTGGATAAACTCATTTGCAAGTAAAAGAATCTGTGAATGGGCAACATGAACTTATTTGTTATCTTCATATTGGTGACTTGTCAATCTCAAACCCTAGTGCGGTTCTAAGCATGGATACAATGTGCATTACCATTCAAAAGGATGAGGTTAAGACTGAACGTTTGAAGGGCCTCTTTGGTCAGTAGAAAAAGTCCAAATCCCGTACAACGTTCAAGATTGCAAATTTTGGTCTTATTTTCCTCATTGCTATCATCTTTTTATATGTTTGCACATTGCCTACATAAGTCAACCTCTTAGGTCTTCTTACAATGCTTGTCATCATAATGTTTTTTTTTTTCCAACCATTTTTCATTAATAGAAAATATAATAGATGGTGGAGATAAAACTCTATTTTCATCCCTTATAATTCTTAATAAAATTAAGCTCAGCCCAAATCAACCCAATTTATTGATAAGATTGAGTAAATAGAGTGTCACGTGTCTTCTAGAAGGAACGCGAAGGTCATCATAATGTTTTTAACCCTTACTAAGTAACCCGATATAAGCTTATGTTATATGTTAATGTTTCTCTTTATGCTTGATTTACAAAGTATGCAATCGTTTTTCCGTTTTTGCTGTAAAAATTATGTTTTCGTAGTCTCTCAATCAAGTACATTCGCGTTTAATTTCTCTATCAATGACTTCAACTACATTGTCTCAGTAGCCACAAAATATTTATATCCACATACGTTACATAGACCCTAAATTCTAAATAATTTATGGTTTACATTTTTATGTACAAAGATTACATTTACCCCTGACATTATATAGACGTTTCCTAAAAATGTTTATATCTCCATATGTAACATAACCGATATATACTACATAAACCATATATTGCTCTGCCTCACTTCCCACATTGTATTGTTCATCTGTTTTTTTTTTTTTTTTTTTTTTTTTNTGCTATATATCATGAGCTTTGGGGGTTGCATATAATGGTTTACATTAGTATATATTTTAGTGTAATGACTATGTAGTACAATGGTCTATAATGTTTACGCAATACATTTTAGCCAAATTCTACCAAAGTTCTTTTTTTATACCCAAGAGCTTGAGAAGAATAAATAAATTCAAGTGAAATACGTTCGATCATTCACTTGGAAAACAGATTTGCAAAACATGTTTTGCAAACTTGGTTTGAAGTCATGTTCAGAGGAGATGTCCAGAACATTGAGGTATATCATCAACGAGACTTGTAAAAATGATTATTTGAGAGGGGACTTACTGTTAAGCTTCATGGGCTTCCAACTAAAAGCCAATTGACAATTAGTGGAGAGACCCAATCTACTTATATATTACTAGTGATCCCTTCCAATTCCCGATGTGGGATATAATCCCTAATACGCCCCCTCGAGATGATGGTTCTTTGACCATTAATCTCGGTATGCTCGGGCAAGGATCGATGGACCGATTTAGGTCAGATCGATGATGGATCGGATTGGATAGTGTGGATCGGTTATGCCCGTTTGGGCTTAATGGGCTCTGATACCATGTTGAGATATGAATTTGTATATTTCTATCAAAGTTGTGTACATCACTATTTATACAAGAGACATAAGACTAATATGGTATCGAATATACAAATAATAATGATAATGCTATGATTGAAATAATTAGGGAGATTGATATGATTGAGATAATTAGGGAGATTGATATGCTTGAGATAATTAGGGAGACTGATATCCTTGATACGCCCCCTCAAGATGGAGGTAAGGATGTAACTCCAATCTTGCTCCGGAGGTATTGGAATGTCGCTCGCGAGAGTGGCTTGGTAAGAGCATCCGCTAATTGATCTTTCGTAGAGACATGCGAGACACGTAATTGACCTGATTGAACTTTCTCTCGAATGAAATGATAGTCTATAGCAATGTGCTTCATGCGAGAGTGAAAAACCGGATTGGCAGCTAGGTATGTGGCCCCAATATTATCACAGTAAATCACAGGAGGACATGATATGTTAAGCCGAAGATCAGAGAGTAGTGAGCATAACCATAGTAATTCCGAGGCCGTATTTGCA
>OVAP01007839.1:0-10401 GCA_900406295.1 Aurinia saxatilis
TATAATTCTTCCTAAACACCCTTTGTGTTCTTACTCTCATCAAATTTATCACATATTTATGACTATTTTAAACCTTGCTTTTTTCAAGAGACAAAAGGAAAGTCCGCCCAACAAGTGAAGGAGCAAAAATTGTCCGGAGCAGTAAGCAAAAAGACCATGTTAATGACCTCGTTTGAAAGAATCTTAGGCCAAATGCACGTTCTGTAATAAACTATTTTTCATTTGTTGTCAGCAAATTAATAATCATATTTACGTCTCGTATTTTATATTAGCAAATTAATAAACATTGAATGTGCATTAATAAATTAAAATAAGAGTACAGATCCACCAAGGCACCAACTTAATTAGGTAATGCATTAATCATTTGCTAACTGCTAAGAGAGCTTTGAGAAAGAAAGAAAGAAAGAAAACAAAGAATGGAGGATCCTGAAAGATGTCTCATTGACCCTAGAAGTGGTTTTTGCAAGTCAAATTCAACTTTCTACAGTAAACGTAACCCATTGAGTCTCCCGGCGAATCCGTCGCTTGACGTCACCACTTTCATCTCTGCTCAGCCTCACCGTGGCACAACCGCTTTCATCGACGCCACCACGGGCCACCGCCTAAGCTTCTCTGATCTCTGGAGAGCCGTTGATCGCGTGGCGGACTGTCTCCACAACGACGTTGGATTAAGGAGAGGGGACGTCGTACTCATCCTCTCCCCAAACTCCATCTACATCCCAGTCGTATGCCTCGCCGTCATGTCTCTCGGCGCCGTCGTCACCACCTCGAATCCTCTCAACACCGCCCGTGAGATCGCCACACAGGTGGCTAATAGCAACCCGACTCTCGTCTTCACGAGCCTCAACCTGGCACTCAAACTCCCCGCTGCTATCTCCGTCGTCCTCATGGAGGAGCGTGTGGAGACTAGCCACGGAGTAAGAGTCGTTGGGGTTGTGGCCGAAATGATGAGAAAAGAACCGAGCGGTCAACAACGAGTCAGAGACCGAGTCAGCCAGGAGGACACGGCGGTGATGCTTTACTCTTCCGGGACCACAGGACCGAGCAAAGGAGTGGTCTCGTCACACGGAAACTTAATAGCTTACGTGGCAAGATTCGTGTCCGAGATTACGATGCGTGAAGAAGTTTTCATATGCACCGTCCCCATGTTCCACCTCTTCGGGTTATTCCGTTTCACTATGGCCACCGTGGTAACTGGTTCCACGGCGGTCATACTCCCGAGATTCGAGCTCAGCGACATGCTATCGGCGGTAGAGAAGTACAGAGCTACTACTCTGGTTTTGGCTCCACCTGTCGTGGTGGCTTTGATTAACGGTGCAGATATGATCAAGGCCAAGTATGATCTGAGCTCTCTCAGAATCATCAGGTGTGGGGGAGCTCCATTGAGCAAGGAGGTGACGGAAGGGTTTATAGAGAAATATCCGAACGTTGCTATACTTCAGGGTTATGGCTTGACCGAATCAAATGGGGGAGGGGCATTCACTGATACGGTGGAGGAAAGCCGGAGATATGGCACGGCTGGGACGTTGACTGGTGATGTGAAGGCGAGGATTGTGGATCCGAATACAGGCCGGGTCTTGGGAACTAACCAAACGGGGGAGCTCTGGCTCAAGGGGCCTGCTATCTCAAAAGGTAAATGTAAAAAACAAAAAGCATATGTTTTTGGTCCATTCGGGACATCATCATTAACTGAATTAAAGTTATGTATATTTTGCTTGTAAGGCTATTTTAGAAACGAAGAAGCTACAAAAGAAACATATGTAGAAGGATGGCTAAAAACAGGAGATCTCTGCTACATAGATGAAGATGGGTTTGTTTTTGTTGTGGATCGACTGAAAGAACTAATCAAATACAAAGGCTATCAGGTTTTAGCATCTACTATCTTTGTTATGGATCATTCGTGTAAAAAATTTAAAATGATCTAACGGTTGGGATATGATAAACAGGTTCCTCCTGCTGAACTAGAGGCTCTGCTTATTACTCATCCAGACATTCTTGATGCCGCAGTTATTCCGTAAACACTATATGCTCGCTTTCATTCTGTTTTCTACTAAAACGCCATCTTTTTGCCTTTAGAAGATCAAGAGAAACATAAAGACTTCTTCTGTTTATTTGTTTGTTGTTTTATGCAAAGGTTTCCGGATAAAGAAGTCGGACAATATCCAATGGCTTACGTGGTACGAAAGTCTGAGAGCAATCTCTTTGAGAAGCAAGTCATTGACTTCATCTCTAAACAGGTACTTCTTCTATACTCAAGTCATAATTTAATTCATCATACAATGCTTTGATTAATTAAAGTGGTCAATATTATTATTAATGTAACAAACAGGTGGCACCATACAAAAAAATAAGAAAGGTTGCATTTATAAACTCCATACCAAAGACTCCATCAGGCAAGACCCTCCGCAAAGATCTACTCAAACTGGCCACTTCTAAACTATGAAAGGGTCTATTGAAAATTATAAAAGCAGACTCAAGTAAAGAAGAATGTTGAGACTTGAGACAGTTAAGTCTACCTTTTCTGCTAGCTTGTCATGATATATTTTCAATAAAATTATTGAGGGTTTCCATTGAATAAAATGACGTAAGCCAACTTTAGGTTTAGCCATTTTAGGCACATTTGGCAATTAGTAAGGATTAAAGATGTTGTAGCACATCATAGTTTAGTAGAATCGACTTTGAGGCTTTAATTGGTGTATGATTAGGCCCAAGGCCCAATGAGTCGAATGACCCAAAACTGGCTTTAAAACGGCTACGTAATCACCAGAAGACGACAAAAATTCATCCATTGACCAAACGACCAACCAACTAGTGAGAAGTTTTCGATACAACCAAGGTCCCCTTGACATGGCGGTTAAACACGGCGGCGACGTAGACCAAATCGGCTCCGGTTTCTGCGAATCAACGTCGATTTTCTACAGCAAACGCAAACCAATGTCTCTCCCGCCAAACCAATATCTCGACGTCACGACATTCATTTCATCACAGCCTCACCGCGGCGAAACCGCATTCATCGACGCCGTCACCAACCGTCGTCTCGGCTTCTCCGACCTCTGGCTCCGCGTCGACAGAGTCGCGGCTTGTCTTCACACGTTAGGTGTGCGCAAGGGCAATGTCGTAATTATACTCTCTCAAAACTCCATCCTCTTCCCGATCGTCACCTTGTCCGTCATGTCACTCGGCGCGATCATCACCACGGCTAATCCGATCAGTACCTCCGGCGAAATCGAGAATCACATCCAAGATTCGCGTCCTGTTCTCGCATTCGCCACTTCACAACTCGTCTCCAAACTCGCGAATTCGAATCTCCCGGTGGTTCTCATGGACGGAAACGTCGTACGTGCAAATCAAGTGAAGATAGTCGCGAGATTGGAGACGATGATGGAGACGGAAATTAGTGAGTCACGAGTGAATGTGAAGAACCGAGTCAACCAGGACGACACGGCGGCTCTGTTATACTCATCAGGCACGACGGGGAAAAGCAAAGGAGTAATGTTAACGCACCGTAACCTAATCGCGTTGGTACAAACGTACCGAGCCCGGTTCGGTTTAGAGCAACGAACCGTCTGCACGATCCCGATGTGTCACATCTTCGGATTCGGAGGTTTCGCGACGAGCTACATCGCGTTAGGTTGGACGGTCGTGGTGCTTCCAAAATTCGAAATGTCTCAGCTTCTTTCGACGGTGGAGATTCATCGAGCTTCGTATCTTTCTCTTGTACCTCCGATTTTGGTAGCTATGCTTAATGGTGCTGATGAGATTAATTTAAAGTATGATTTGAGTTCGTTGCATACTGTTGTAGCTGGAGGAGCTCCTTTGAGTAGAGAGGTGACTGAGAAGTTTGTGGAGAAGTTTCCCAAAGTTAAGATTTTGCAAGGGTATGGTTTGACTGAGACCACGGCTATTGCTGCTTCTATGTTTAACAAGGAGGATACTGAGAGGTATGGAGCGTCTGGATTGTTGGCTCCTAATGCGGAGGCTAAGATTGTGGATCCGGATTCTGGTCGGGTCTACGGGGTTAATCAGACCGGAGAGCTCTGGCTTAGAAGTCCCACTGTGATGAAAGGTGGTAGATTGTTATCTGCAAAAAGGAGTTTTTTTGTTTTTATTTCTTTGGTGTTTGACTGTTACTTCTTGAATTTGTTTGAAAGGTTATTTCAAGAACGAAGAAGCTACTGCTTCTACTATTGATTCAGAGGGATGGTTGAAGACTGGAGATTTGTGTTATATTGATAGTGAAGGGTATGTATTTGTTGTTGATAGATTAAAGGAGCTGATCAAATGCAATGGCTATCAGGTAAACAAATTACATATAATCAATGAACTTGAGTTTGATCTTTGGTATGCATGGATCATTTTGAAAATGTTTAAGTTAGTGGTTTTGGTAATGGTTAAATGTTTTTGTCAGGTTGCTCCAGCTGAACTAGAAGCATTGTTGCTTACTCATCCACAGATTGCTGATGCAGCAGTTATACCGTAAGTCCTAGCTTTTTTAAATGACACATCACCAAATTCTTCTATCTAATGGTTTCTGCTGAAGTCTTAACGTTTCCTTCTTATGGTTTGGAAGCATCCCTGACATGAAAGCTGGGGAATATCCAATGGCTTATATCGTAAGAAAACCTGAAAGTAGCTTATCCGAAGATGAAATCATGAACTTTGTTGCAAAACAGGTAATCTCAACATTGCTGATTGTTTTAGGGATTCATTGTTTTATCTCTTAAGTTAACCGTATTCATAAGATTTTAACTGGAGTTTTGTTTGTTTGATTACATAGGTAGCTCCATACAAGAAAATTCGGAAAGTCTCGTTTTTGGCTTCAATTCCCAAAAATCCTTCTGGGAAAATTTTAAGAAGAGAACTTAAAATGCTCACAACCTCAAAACTCTAGCAGGAAGCTGTATCCACCATCCTTGGCTCACCACCCTTCACGGTTAGTTAACTCGTTTGTTTGGTTAAGCTGTAATTGACTTCTTCTACAGAAATCTCTGCCAAAACTGAATACTGACTGATATTACTAACTGAAGGCTTACATAGAATCTCTGTTTCTATTTATATACAAACAGAAAAGACCCTTGTCCGCAAGACCGCTATCCACAACACATGAACTGTTAAAAAACTAAAGACTGAAGCTTGCTCTGATCATGGGCTGCTTGGCAACGGCAAAGAGGGAAGAAATATGAAACTGATGAAGCTCCCTTGCTCGATGTGCTTATGGAGTACACAACATGGTTCGTCTTCTTCTTGACATCATCATCGTCAGCATCTTCACCATGGTCAGACACACCCCCCTTTCTCAGCAACATGAGGATGTGATCCATCAAACCACCATCGCAAGGAACCTGTAGAGGGCCACAAATGGTGGAACCAAACTCTTCCTCTGCCATCTCCAACAACACCTGAAAGATAGGATGTTTCAGATAATCCAATGGCAAAACGAACCTCCTGCCTTCTCTGGTGTACACAGCGAAGTGGCCTTTCTTCCACTTCCTCCACTTCTCCATCAAATCGGTGAGCCTAAGACTCTTGCAAGAAGCTCTCTTCATACTCTCTGCTCTTTGATCTGTTTACAAATATGATACCGTTGTGTATACTGTTAGTCTGTTACTGTCTGAAACTATACCTGCCTCTTTCTTCCTTTATATACTACAAGATATGATTAGTGTTTGTGGTAGTTTGTGATGCGGGCAAAAAAGAAGGATTAAGAATGTGTGGAAGGAGTAAGGTGGCGTGTGATTTTTTATTACTTGGTTTAAAAATCATTATGTTGACAACTAAAATATATTACGTGATCAAATCTACTATTTATGTATGTATTATTATGGTCTTGTTTACTAAAATAATATTTTGATGAGGATTTTATGTATATAAATATAATGTGATAAAAGCGATTATGTATGGTCTGAATTTTTCTTAAAAGCAAAAAAATGAAAGACATAATTGGGAAATTTGATTATTATTTTTGAAAAAAAAAAAAAAAAAACTATACGAAAGCCATATGATTGTCATACTTAAACCAAATTTTATGCTTGATAGAGCAAATATATATAAATGCTTGATAGTTGTAATACTAAATGGAAAGATAGTTCCTTTAATTTTTTTTTATTTTTACAATTACTAAACTAGCAAGGTGAAACAAGCTAAATAGTATGATAGGGACTTAATTGCGAATGGTAAACTGCAATTACATATAATTTAGGCCACATAGTGGTAGTTTGTGAGATGGTAAATGGAGATGTGGTGGTGACAATAGAGCATGTGAGATGTGACGGGGCTAGAGCAAATTGCTGCTACTTTTATTTCCCATATTCACGTCCTCAACTTCTCTAATTTCACTTTCTTGTGTATCTATCTCCCTTGTTTTAATTTCTTCATCTTCTTTTTTTCAAGTCACATGAAATCCTTCATCTGCTATCCCGGCTTTTAAACTATGTAGCCCCCAGTAGCACACCGTTTCCGATTACTATAGTGGTTTTTCACAAATGGATTATTGTTGTAGGTGGACAATTAAACCGAAAATTCAAACCAAAGTTTTATAAAAGAAACATTTGGTTTAGTCTTTGTAAACACCAACCCGAGTAGAAGCCAACCACATAGTTTTATAGTAGTTTCCCACAGATGGATTATTGTTGTAGGTGGACAATTTAGACCGAAAATCGAACCAAAGTTTATAAGAGAAACGTTTGGTTTGGTCTTTGTAAACACCAATCCGAGTTGAAGCCAAACCAGACCACATAGTTTATCTCTGATCAAAACTATGTAGTCACATGAAATCCTGCATCACAGTTTCAAACCGCTTTTAAACTATGTAGCCCCCAGTAGCACACAGTTTACGATTTCTATAGTGGTTTCTTACAGATGGATTACGTTGTAGGTAGATATTTTAACAAAAAATGGAGCCAAAGATTTATCAGAAACATTTGGTTTACTTTTTGTATTAATACCAAATCCGAGTAGAAACCAAACCAGACAAATTACAACTTTCAGATTAAACCAAAACTAGTCTTTACAACTTTCAGATTAAACCAAAACTAGTCACTGAGGCTTCTATTCTATGGTACAAAATTCTCATTTGTTTACCGTAAACCATCTGAATTTTGCAACCACAATTACACACGAAAATAACTATTTCGACCAAAACCATATTGCATCCAAATGGTAATCAGAAAGTTATTAGCCTTGACCCTAAACCCCGAAATTGCTTGGCTCAGCCACCCTGACCTGACTCAAACCTCTAAAAGCCTGGGCAATGTGTAGTGAGTATAAATGTAATCTTAATCCATTAAACATGCAACTGGCTAAGCGCAACCAGGAGGTGAATCGTGTGGCTAAATTAGTACGAGAAAACAAGTTGCAACTGCTCACGGTTAGGTTTTTTACATGGATAATGGAAGAAGCATCCTTCGCTTCTTCTTTCTGGCTAATCTCACTTGTTTTGTGACCTTCATGAAAACGAGTAATTGCAAGCTGACGCATACCAGGATGAGGGCGATTTGCAACCGCTTGAAGTACAATGAAACTGCTGAAAACACTAAGAAGGCCAAGATGACTAGCTCCCAAATGACAAAGACTACAACATCCACCCTGGATCAAACCAAACAAGAAGCTTATTTTTAATATGAGACATGAAGCTGTGATCATCTTATTGAATCAAACAACTATAAGAGATACGAAGGACGGTAATTCTTATCAAATTAACATCATAAAAGAGAGATGTAAACTGATCTTAGCTACGATGTAATCTACTTTTAAAGTTTGATGTAGGTAATCATATGACATAAAAATTGTGATGTGGATAGACAAGAACATGAGTTGTATTCTATGAAATTTTAGCTCCTCCTTAACTAGAAAAGGAACTGAACCACATTGGTAGGTAAGTGAAATATCAATTTGAGGTTAGAGGAACCAAGAACCACATGGATGCAATACTTTTGTCTATCAATCTACTATATATTGCAAACCCCTACAAGCACACAGTCCACATGATGGCAGTAAATATATATTATCAGCCGAGTTAACCAAAAACAGAACTAGTAGTGAGACTAGCTACTCTAACAGAAACCTTTATGAAGACCTATTGCTACTTCACCAGCACAATTAACTTTGTCTTGCTCGAGATGGCAATGTCAAAGGTCTCATTAAGGTCAGAGTGCAGCTACTTTGAGTTAGCACATATAATTAGAGATACAGACCAAAAACCAACTCACACTCTTCTGGTGTAATTTTCCTTACTGTGATTGTGAGTGATACAATTTGCAATAAACTTAGAAACATTTCTGTTTAATCAACTAAATGCATTCCTTCGATAGAAAACCGAATCTTCCATTGCCAAGAACATGAGCTAAGCAGAGATGAAGATCCACATTGCTTACAATTTTTAGCAAATAGATTATGTCGAATGTATCTACGACTGTATATCTAGATCATATCGGATGATCTGAGTCCAATCTACTACTCCAATATCAATAGTTCGTTATATTTCCTAATGCATTCAGATCTTCTTACTGTAAAATTCACGTAACCAAATCCAATTCTCTAACATCCAGCAAATACCACTATGAAGCATAAGTAGAAAACATCATAAATTCTCGAATCTAGAAAAGAGAAAACCCTCACCTAGAAGAAGCAAAACTGGAGGTCGACGAGAAGAAAGAGACCGACGCCCAATCATGCTTTGATCGAATCTGATATTCCCTCAGCTGCTCAGCTAGATTCGATCTTGTTATCATCGCAACAATCTCGATTTCAACAACCAGATCAAAATCCTTCTCTTCTCTCGACTTTGATAATCACAGAATCACTCCAGATTGAGGATTCGAATTCTCAGAGACCGAAACGATGTTCTTCCATTCGTTAGCGTACACACACAGACTCTCTCGGTGTCAAAATTCCGGGTCGGGTTATAATATTCCGGGTCTGTATCCGGTTTGGTCCGACCCGATTTTTTATAAGCCCATGTTAGGGTAATGATGGGCTCTTCGAGATCATAAAACTAGACAAAGTTCAGAGTCTTGAGTTGATGGGTAAGTTGCCGTTACGTGTACGGAAGTAAATGGAGTTGGATCATTTTTGTGTTTTGAATCAATAAAATTGTTTTAGCATCGGGGTGTAATTCTCCTCTTTATGCTCAAATGGAGGAATTTCAAAGGACATTTGTGTGCCATGTTTTATAATGTGTAGTTGATAGATCATATTTTTTTCTATAATCGATGTTCTTAGACCCGAGCATGTGCTAGTGATTCGAGAATTTCATATGGAAAACTATGTAAATTGTGTTTGCTTTTTAACATATAAAATTCCACTAAATTTTAAATGTATAAACTCAATATTGGTTTTGATGAATATGAGTTCTTTTCCGACTTGTACATAGATTTGTAGCCATAATAAGTATTATCTTAACTCATCGATTGTAAGAATATCGTAGTTATATGGTACCAGTCCTTGAATATACAAGGTAGCAATGACGCGAGGTTTTGAGGGATACACTAATCTTCTTCAGTTGAGAGGATATGGTTAACTTTATGCAAGTCCCTAATCATAAGTCCTTTATGCGCTTTTATTATTTGATCTTCTATGTTTTGAAGTGTGCATGTTTGTAATTATATCACTAGTTGTTAATTATGAGAACATTAATCAGTGAGTAATTAATAGATCCAACAACAACACCAGACTACACAAGATTTCTGAATTTTGCATTTCTGCGCAATCAATCCATTTAAAAAAAAACATCAAGAAGAAGCTTTTACTACACAAACATTTTATAACCAGACTTGGAGATTTTGTATGTGATTCAGCTATATGTCCAGGTGTTGATATGGTTTCCATTCAAATTTTTATGTTTAGAGGAAAGAAGTTCACACCTTCGTTTCGTTTCTTTTTTTTGTAATAAAACATATCTCAGATTTTTGTTTTTTTCCAGTTTGTATTTATCTGGTTCGTTTTTTGTTGTTCAAGTTTATACTACTAATTAAACATATTGACATGATGCACAAAATTATATATTTGTTGTATAGTGTAATAATGCGATCAATTAATTAAATCAATTGAGCCACGAAAACGATTGCTTAGTTTGGTATGTGTCGGTACAGTGACCACTCCAAGGCCAAAAAAATTCGGTATGTTTTAGGGTCGCGTGTTCAAGAAACGTCTCAATTTATTATGTGGCACTTGGTCTTGAATCTTTCAACCGAACACGATTCATAATAATATCATAAATTAAGCAAAATCCCAAATGGTGGGTTCTAAATTTCTCCATCTGTTCAATTTTATTTAAATTTAATAACGATAAAGCTTGGTCCGTAATGAGTCTAACCACAGTGGTTGAAAATGACCCATATATATTTACATATATAATTTAGGGGTGCTTAATGAAATATACCCTTATTTCATTTCAATTACAAA
>OVAP01007840.1:0-10400 GCA_900406295.1 Aurinia saxatilis
ATCCTAGCTTCATATGGCTTCGCAGAATAATTTCATTTTTTATAGATTTAATAACATGTCCAGCTTATTACATAAACAGAAACTGTAGAAATATTACATCTGCTTAACACGGTAGTCCATGTTTAAGATACGAGGAAATTTAGCAAAAGAGTACAGGTGGTTCGAAGCGAGGCACAATAATTTCATGAGAGGAAGTAATAAAAGCAAAAGTCAACAAAAAGGAAAGCCGGTAGAAATAATTTAAAATATTTTGAACATAAGGGGACTATACCTGAAAATACAAATCCTATTCGAGTACCAAAAAAGCCAAAAACGTCCTCCAAAATCCAAGAACGGGGCTTTGTCTTCAAAACGAGAAATTTGCAGAGAGAAAAGGAGCAGAGAGAGAGAGAGTCTCACACAATACCATATTAACACCAAAAGGAGTAGTTTGGAAGCAAAAGAGACCACACTTACTACCGTCAGGGCCAAAATCAAAACCCTTAAGATTCCTGGAAGGTTATATTTCATTTCCGTTATCAAATCTAAAATTGGAGACTCTCTACGTCCTACCCTCACACCAAAACCATCTTCAGAATCCTCCATGGATGGCTGCGTCTCTCTCTCTCTCTCCTAATTGTATATTTTCACTGGCTTCTCATAGGCATGTCGGTTCTACAATAACAGTTTAGAAACATGTTTATTAACAGAGCTCAGAGAGAAAAGAGAGACAGAGAGGGAGATCCAATGAGATTCTTACCTGATTTGCAGCATAAGCCCTTTTAGGAGCATTATCAATGTGCTCCAGCCCAAGGTACTGCTCCCACGCACCATATACATCTCTTCTCTGTTTCCAGAAAGAAAAGAGTTAAAATCTCGAATTTCTTCCTTACTAAATTTGAGGATAATAATTTAGTTACCTGAAAGCGATTATAAACCACATCTGTGTCCTGCAAGTAATCTGGGCGTCCCATAGCAAAAGATGCAAACTTCCACTGAATAGAATAAGAAAACAATGCATTAACAACAATCCAATCCCACGACCAAACAAAAGCAGACAAAAGATATGTATGTATAAACCTTGGCAAAGTCCTCATCAGGGACATGAAGTTTCTTCTGGATACGAGTCTTGACTTCTGCTAAAGTTTCACCTTCGTGGAGCACCAAAAAGAAGGGTTCGCCGAAGTTTTGTACTTGCTGTAGAACAAACAAATGGATAAGATTTTATTTCACCACCTCTGATTCAAGACACCAGAACCTAAAATTAAAAAATAGTAACTTAAGCTTGAAATGGATTTACCACCTGAGTTTGTCCGGCATCTTTAGTAAAATGGTACACGTGGATTAAGCGATCACTGGGACCAATATTCTTCTCTTCCTCAGGTATCTATGATATTACAAGATAACAAAAGAAAAAAAATCAGTACCTCAAAATTAATCATAATTGGGCTCAATGCACTGTCTCGAGCAATAACCAATCCAAGTGATCTATGTCTCTTAAAAGGATACATTACGGCGAAAATAGCAAATATATGAACTCATTCAATTACAAATATACTTGGCCAAAGCTTGAGTATCAAATTATTTTTGTTTCGTAAAATCCTGATACTAAAAAGAAAAAAGGGCAAAAAGTTCAAAGAAAACATAATCCACATCCAAAAGGGAAGAAAGAGACAAGTCGAATATAAAAAATAGAGACAAATAAAGCAAGGCCTAGTGATACCTCCTCAGCTCGCAAAGTCCAGTACTGATCATTAATATTCTCAATTCTTTCAGTCGATGGAAAGATCTGCAAAGCAAATTGGATTCAAATTTGTAAGTTTCAGAAACAAGTAAACAACCCATCAGGTTAACATATTTAACAAGTTAATTACAGTGTAAAAGACAAAAGGTTAGCCAGTTACCTTGTAGATCTTGTGGAAAAAGACCTCAAGTAACCTCAGTTCNTCAAATTTGTAAGTTTCAGAAACAAGTAAACAACCCATCAGGTTAACATATTTAACAAGCCAGTTACCTTGTAGATCTTGTGGAAAAAGACCTCAAGTAACCTCAGTTCCGCATCTGGATGCGAAAGTTCCACCTGATGAACAAGTGTAGATTTTTTTTATATTCGAAAGACATTAAACAAGCAATTACGGAACATAGTCCATTACAAAAACAAGGCCTATGAAAAGTGACAATTATCAGAGATGCAATAATATAACATACAAGATTCACTCACCTTTGTTTTAAGTTCGTTAATAACATCTCCGACAGTACTCTGCTTAGGTAGTCTGATATTATGGATTACCACCTGTGAATTTAATAGTTATATGGCTTTGAAAGATAATTACGTATTGAATAGCAATAAATCAAAAAGATATAAGTTGAAAACATACTTCATCCTTTGTGGAACTATGGAAAGCAACTTTTAAAGTCTTAAGACCTTGCAATTCTGGAAGAGGAATGTCCAAAACCTCATAATACAAAATGTCAGACGTCTGAAAAAAAAAAAAAACACTCATGTTAAGCAAATCTGGATTGGAATCGAAATAAGAGTAAACAGGTTCACTAAAACATAAGTCAATCACCTGATTATAGTGAACTAACATATCTGAGAGATGATCTACACCACGGTATTTGATAGGCTGGGGCTTGGGTTGCTGGGAGTAGCAATTGTGAGATGTAAGCCTAAGTTTTGCAGAATCATCAAGGCCAAGCTTCTCAGCCACTCTATCCACAACATCATCATATGTGTGCTGCTTCGACCTGAAAGTAGAAGCGTTATAAGTTCCAAAAACTGTAATCATTAACACATATATGTCCACAGGAGTACTTACAACTCCATGATAAACTCATCCTCCTTTGGTTTCTCCAGAGTACGAAAACGCACCAGCTACGCAATAACAAAAAATATAAAATGGTTACAGCCAAAAACTTTCTAGCAACTATTAGAAATTTCCAAAGAATTTGCACCTAAGACAAAAATAAACACAGTATGACAGGGCTATACTGGGGTGTATGTTCCAACTGCACACCGGAAATAAATTGTAGGTTGTATCCTCATATTTTCAACTTCGAGATGCCATGATTAGTTTATAAACACTTTGAGCTTAAATAAATCTATAACATTAGTTGCTCTAGTATTAGCATAGCTCTAACAAGACAGTCTATCCCATTTAACTATTGCCAACAGAGCCCAGTCTAGTTATACCTCTCGATTCTGTACATACTCCAAAAATGATGGTACATCTGGGTAGCTACATTCAGTGTCCTCCATAGAAACAGGTTTCTGATAGCATATGATATCTCCATCTTCAATCTGGATGCAAGGAACCAGTTTCAAAGAAGTGACACCAAACAATGAAATAATAACATTTTATACAGTGGAAGTAACTTTACTTGACACAGTCTGAAAGAACTCTTCTTATCCAGATGTTCGCACATCACACAAGGTTCAAACTTTATTTCCTAAAAATAGGCACAAAAAGCAGATAATTGAATGTTTATAGGGCTATAACCATGATTGAAAGATAGAAGTAAAAGCCACAGTCACCAACCTCAAAAAGTTCTATTTCCTGATCAGGAGCAAAGCCAGCCATTTGATTCAGTTGCCCTACAATATCCATGGGCTTACTGGAACTTTTCACCATGAGCCTGCCAACATATCTGCACCATAGGGACAAAGTCACATAACAAAAATAAACAATGCATCTTGCAGTGAGTATATAACAGAGAAAGAAAGAATTGCAGAGATTGGCAAGTTCCCCATTAAAGAGAAATATGGAAGAAATAAATAGCACGTGTGAGTCAAGACTGTAACGTACTGTACCAATTCTTTTTTAACAGATGTCAAAGTGGAATACTAAAATTACCTTAACACTGCTTTTTCAGGGTCATAGAGCTTAAAGAAAAGTAAGATATCCTCAGCTGATTTGTCTGGGGGAGGAATAGGACGCTCATCCTGTATAATTAAAGAATTAGTAAGACTATTAGCAGACTTCACTCTCTCAAATTGGCTTCAGATTTCATTTGATAACAGATCTCAACAATTGAAATTTGACAGCAAGAGAGAATTACCGGTCCACGCTCTATTTCCAAAAACAGCTTTAGTTCAGCATTGCTTGCCTTGTTAGATGCCTCTCTTATTTGTCCAACCTGGGATGAAATATCATCATAAAAAAAATATTCCAAATGTAAAGACACTATTATCAGATAACAAAATGACTTAAACAAATACAGGTTGTTGGCAGGAGCTCGCTAGTCACAGAGGACAAGGTAAGCTTTAAGTTCGTGAGACAAAAACAAAAACACCTAGGCATGTCAATTATGATGAGACCTATAAAGACCCCACACCAAATACAATAATAATAATAACTAGCAATGTCTTAGAGCAGATAATGATATAAGGTAACATAAATTAGTGACGATGTTAATGTATTATATATCCCAAGTCTCTGGTACATTAATAATTCAAACTGAAAGAGGCAGACAATATGCATCAAAAGGATAACTACCGTCTGTAATTCTTCATGAGGTAGTAAGGGGCGGTTGGGACGATACGTATGGTTTTGCCGCTTTGCCCAAATCCAAAACCGCTGTAGTTGAACTGGGACACCAAACTCTTTGGCCACCTCTTCCTACCAAGTATAATTTTAAACAGTGTACACACAAACATTAGATAACAACAAGCAACAACCGGAAAATTCCCATCAAAATCAGCATGCTATAAAAATCTTAAACAAACAAGATTCTAAACGAGAACAGAGATTTGTTCTCGTTAAAATCCTTACCACTATACTTTAGATCCAATAAGGATTTAAGTTCTAGAAAGGAAGTTTCTGATGAAATATATAAGAAGACATAAGCAAGTACCTTAAACTGTTGAAACGGAGTCTGTTTCTGGATTCGAAAACTCCGAACTTTTTCATGATCAACGAGATCAAAATATATATTATTTCCAATTTGCTCAGTGATGTCTTCATCTCTTGCGACCTTTATAAAAAGTATGAGTTGCTTTAATAACATCAATACGAAATCTATAACAGTAGTATATCAGATAAAAACAAATAGTCAAACCCAATTTAAAAGAAGTAAAAGACCTTGATTGTCGTGAAAAGGTGAGCTTGAGCTTTGTATTTTCTTTTGTCTTCCTTTTCTTCTTGTTCTTTTTTCAGCCTCACCTGTCAGAAAACTGATTCAAGAAAAAACCAAGACATGCAAGTGCAGAAAAAAACGTGTAATTGAACTTCTTACCCGTAAATGTTCTGCAATGTCTTTCTCATCAACGTTGCAAATAATTTTATCCTTATCACTTTCCCGGATATAGACAAGCATGTAGGCATTCGAGTACTTGGTGAACTTGAAAGGTGGATTGTTGAAACCAGGATTATTCTGCGGTAACTGGATACACACCAAATTCAAAATACATGAAGTGAAAAAATGAGCACTTGCAAATTAAACATGCAAAACCTAGAAAGAGAGTGCTACCTCTTCTTCACCACCATATTGCTCCTCCAGTGCCCTTTTCACATCTTCTTTCGTTACCCGTTCATCATCAAATTTATACCTAAAAGAATTAAAAGTTTAGATAGTCTAGAANNAGAAGTAAGGCATGGACATGTTCACTAGGGCCATCTCACCCCACACCAGAACCCACAAAAAGACATAACAATAGATTGATTCAGTGGATAAACAGGGACAAAAGGGAAACCCAAAGAAACTGTAAAGACCACTTATCCAGTGAATCCTTGGTGTGAAACTAATATCATCGCATACAGGTTAACAGAGTCAAACACAAGACATGACTTAGACTAATTTTCAATTAAACTACTTCCAGGACTACAAAATACGAAACTTATTTACAATAGAGACAAAGAGTTAGTTAGAAACAGTAGAAAGAAACTTACCACTGGTCTGAAAGTGTTGGCCTAATAAAAGCATAATAGTGCCCTCCATGTACTCCTCCACTATGAACTAAGACACTGCATAGATAAGAGTAGCAAACAGTTCAAGTAAAGAAACATTACTTCAACGCAATCCATGTTGTCTTTCACCTCATCTATGGAATACTATCTGTCCATTTCAAACTACAGAAACTAATTTCCTTATAAGAGGACCCAGACAGAAAATCAAAAGAGCTTGACACTCGGATCTAAATCCTATAATACTTATATAAAGCCCTGTTTGAAATTGAATCTACTGTAACTCGAGTTACAAAAGTGGGGATACAACTAAATATGTACCTGTGGAGTGTGTAGAGATTCCGAACACTCTTGTCTGCATCGGGGGATAAATATTTTCCATTCTCTCTATCAAGGTCCAGTTCAAGAGGAAACTCGTACCGATCATTTATCTACAAATAAAGCTACATCAGCACTCACAGACTGTGATTGGTGCAAGCCTAAAAAGAAGGCAACAACTTCATTTTGTTCGGTATGTGGAGCTTCGGATACTAACCTTCACCATTGTGTCTCGCATAAAATCATATTCAAACCTCTTGAGCTGGAGCTGAAGAACCGGTGGAAAGTCAATGAATAGAACACCTTTCTTTGCATCCTAAATTACAAAAATAAGTCCAATAAGGGATTAACTTAGCGGACTAAATAACAATGGCAATAAATCAAATAAAACTTATCAGCTTTGAGGAATGCTAATTCAAAAAGCATTGTATAATTTCCTAATTTACCTTGCTAGGTAGCAATCAGATGTTACATCACGAAATGCAAAAAAACTATACAGATGACAACTGACCTGCAAATCATGTCCTTCTGCATGGTATTTGTTGTCGCCTTCAAGGCGTTCAACTTCGACATACTTGTCAAAAGAAGCATATACATCTTTGCAGCCTTTAACATCAAGCTGAAGGTCTGCCAAAAGACAATGTAAACGTATGTAAAGTTAGTTTGGTAGAATATATTTAGCTTCTGATAAGATATAAGGTAAACACAGTTTATAACTACATACCATAGAATGATTCTTTTCGTGTAGATTTGTAATCTACATTAATGCACTCGATGTAATTCATATGGTGACCCTCAAATAGCTTTTGTATTGTCCCCTCAACAACAGTTCCCTGACAAAAGGAAAAAGAAAATTAAAACACTAAACAATAATGAAACAAAGGACACACATACGAAGAGAATTTACCTTCATTTTGTCTTCGAGCTTTTCACAGAGAACCCGGTTTAGTTCTTGTACATCATGTTGCATAAAAGAATCATATGTATCCCACCCAAACGACTTTGTCAGCTCCTTTGTAGCTACACTGGTGTCATTATACTGAAGCTTGTAAAACAAACTCTGAAGCGCCAATGGGATACTAGCCGTAGGTGCATCATTCTCAGTCGTTGGCATGTGATAAACAGCCTAGAAGCACAATGTATTATTCACATATCTTTATCTCGAACTTCACTGACTTGTAATTTAGCAAATTGAAGAAGAAAACAAGACATGTATCCAACCTTTCTGAAGTAAGGTATGTGGTACAACGTCTGCAGGAGAGAATTCATATAGCAGGTTGCCCCTTGATTCTTAAGTCCAACAAAGCCGGTCTCTTTTTTTGAGTCATATGACCAGTAATCAAGAACCTTACGCACAGTAACTTCAGCTTCAATCAGAACAGTATCATTCACTAAATATCCACGACTGGGATCATAGAGCTCGCTAAGAGGCATGAATGATGTAAACCCCCAGTCGCTCTCTCTTGCATTGAATTGATGTTGTGTCTCTACAGCCATACAAAAATTAAGTTATTACACTGAAACGTGACTTATCAGAAAAGAAGGTTGACCAAAAAAAGAAGTAGCAAAGTCAAAAAGAGTGCATAACCCCATACATTAATCATCAATAATGTTCAATTCAACTTTTCAGGTAAAACATGGTAAATGCTTTAGAAAGCAGTAGCTAGACTCCTTTACAAGGTCTACGATATAACTCTGTTCACAATATCCACAAGTTTATCCCCAAAAAAATATTTAAAAAACCTTGACAGAATGTACTCATTTTAAGCATGCATTCAGAGTTATACTTATGAACAAANGAAAATATTTAAAAACCTGGACAGAATGTACTCATTTTAAGCATGCATTCAGAGTTATACTTATGAACAAAACTAATAAGTTAAGATACCTTTTCTAATGGAATATCTGCTGTGGATTTGATTCCCTACAGCCAGACTGAACTGTGAATATCTGCTCCATCCATAGGGCAAATTAGGAGCGTCAGCAACATCCAAGTACATGGACAAATGGTCAACATTGTTTCCTTTGGGAAAGATCAATATTCGCCTGCAAGAGACAAAAAAAAAGAGTCAGCTCACATGGCGTCAACCAATAAAATGCAAAGATGCAACAAAAACGTGTATATGTCATTACCATTTATAACCTCCAACAACAAACACATCAGAGTAATGCTTCCTAGTGTTCAGCCTAGTGAAGCCTGGGATAGTCCACGTGAATTTCAAAGACGGAGGCTCTTCGGCTGGAGCATTCTCCACAGTAGTAGCAGCAGCATCAGCTTGCGCAACTACAAACGCATCAACAAATGTTAAAAAAACCACAATCCAAAAAATTTCACAAAACCCTAATGTACAGTGAAATGTCATTTCTACTCTTTAACACTATCCACAAGTTGAAATAGCATCTCCACCACCATCCAATCGAAGCAAGAAGAGTGACAGTGAATAGAAGAAGCAGATCGAATTCGATTAGAATCTCACCTTCCATAGGTTGTGGACCTTCGACCAAATCCGAATGTGGAACAAGCATCTCTTCGTCTTCCTGCTGCTGTCAAATCCGTAAGAAGCGAAATCAGACTCACACTTACAAAAACCCTAATCTCATGATCAAAACGTCAAATTTAAACAAACACCAAAACCACACAAAAACGTCGATGATGAATGATTCTACCGCTTTTGAAGACAAAAGCAAACCAAATAAAAAATTAAAAAATTGAAATGAAACAAAACCCTAACGGATCAACGAAATGAAGAGGAAAACACGAACGACGAATTCGACTAAGAAGGATAATCGGAGATTACATCAAGCGGCGGCGGCGGAGTCATCATAGTCATTGCTCCGAGAGCGATTTGACGGCCAGATCGAGAAGTGGGGAAAACAGAGAAGCGGCGTAGAAGAGACTAATCAAAAAAGGGCCAGAGAAGAAAAAAGAGAACAAGTGAGGAGGAAGGAGAAATAGAGAGAAGTTGCAGAGAGGAGATCAATCGATATTTTCTTCTTACTCTTTCTCGCTTTTTCGAATGGGTGATTTCGCTATTTTCCAAGAAGTTCAGGGGGTTTATTGTAACTTTTCGTTTCGGATTTATATGTTTCCCTGNAGGGGGTTTATTGTAACTTTTCGTTTCGGATTTATATGTTTCCCTGAGTGTTCGTCTGAGAACGTGACAGACTAATGAGAATGCGACAGATTCGTTTATTGAAGATGTTTTAACCAATTATAAATAGCCACGTGTCGTGACTGTGACCGTCACGGTGTTGTAGAGGTCTTCGGTGAACTTTTGGGCTTCTAGTCTCTCAGTATCAATTTGTCCTAAAGTTTTGTTTTGATTATCTTTATTCTCTTAAGGTTTAAGTAATTAAGGTAAACAGAAATTCACTTTCATAAATTTTAGGGAGTTTTATACGAGAATTCAATGCTTAGATCTGTTTTTTTATACTCATGTCCGTGTGTCACATTACTTAAAATGTGAATAATTTGCTACAATTACAGAGTAATGTGATTAATATGCTACAAATAGTAGAACAATACACATCCACTGATCTACCTTCATTTATAAGTTTTTGGCTTTTTTGCCAGGAACAATATGCAACACTAATTTGTTACAATTTAATTTATTGGAAAAACAGATTATACACTAATTGATAATTATCAAACAAGGATCTTACTTTTATCTCTAAACAATAATATAAAAAAGTACCAACACCAAATAAAACTGGTAATTACAAGAGACCAGCTAACCAAAAAATTCCCATTGGCAAGCATTATTATTAAAAATGAAAAGAAAACTAAGTCATATGATAAGTATGATAAAAATCAATTATATTATTTATGTTTAATATTTGATATTCATTTATTACTAGAAACTGCTCGGCGTCTGGTCATCTAGGAGATGCATAAATGTTTTAAGCACTTCGGTAGAAACCTTTTTTTTTTTTCTACCACTTCGGTAGAAACTTCTTAGACTGGTCTTCAGCTTCTTTCAGGAAGTGGTTGTATTGCATCTTGAGGAATCGCCAAGCCATTTATAAAGGGAATAGATTTATGTACTTGAACACCTTCATTAACATTTTTCTATTGTTTATAGATTTAGTCCTAGTGTACTCGAGTATATCTTTAATCTTTGCAACAAAACAATGATAATTTTATTATACGTAACTAGCAGTTGAATTGTATGTCGGTTAGGTCTTTTCAGAAACGTTGTT
>OVAP01007841.1:0-10399 GCA_900406295.1 Aurinia saxatilis
TAAAAGTAGACATAATGACAATGAAAATTTCTTGTATTAAAAGAGGGTTCAAAATAGCTTCTCTGGAATGCAGAGATTACATACTTCGTCCTTGAAGCAATGATCAAAGCAATAAAAGTAAAGAAACTGAAAGAAACTGGTAAACTATTAGCCTGGATGCCTNTACATACTTCGTCCTTGAAGCAATGATCAAAGCAATAAAAGTAAAGAAACTGAAAGAAACTGGTAAACTATTAGCCTGGATGCCTGGAAGTTTTAGAGAGTTTTCTGATGATTCTCTTCAGTCTTTGGTATTTATAGTGGAGAGGGTCGAGATGTTGGCCGAGAAAAATCAGGGAGAATATTTGGATGAGAATCCAAATATTTGTGTTTATCTCCTTCTGATCGATCGGTCGTAGCTATCTTCACCGATCGACTGATATCTTTAAACGCGTTTCTAAAGATTCAGTATCTTCTGAGTTTATCTCCAACGTAATCAAATATCTCTCTGAATGCAACGATGTATATCTGAATTCGTTCTCGAACCTTCTCTGACATAATGGGCCTCGATCGATCGGTGGGCCTCTGGTCCGATCGATTGGGCCTTCATGTCTTGTGGGCTTCTGGATACTCCTTCAGTAATTTGGACTTAACTTCTTACTCCTGAGGGCTAATGACTTGATTCCAAGCCCATATGAAGGCTAACTCACGTGGCTTGATTGTCCTAAATCCTCACTTCATTCTAAAATAAACATCTTCTTCATCTGGGTCTGGACTTATGATGTTGACTTGTTAGACTTGGTAGAAAATGCCCATTTGTGACCTAAAATACATTGTTTTCACAAAAACACTTTGCAAACAGAAAAATGTGAAATCCAGTAGTTTATGTTTCAAATCAAATAGTTTCTTTATTTAAAACNTACCGAAAAATCATATAAAAAAATGGTAAAATATCGTCACTATCACTCTCGTCCATATGATATACTCCTCCAACCATAAGATGGTCTATATCCCTCCCCACACTCCAGGAAATCCTGATTAGCAAAGTATCCCCTTTATACAATTGAGGTAAGAGAGAATCCGAAGAATTTAAAACTCTCCATGCTTGTTTCGCCNCACCGAAAAATCATATAAAAAGATGGTAAAATATCATCACTATCACTCTCGTCCATATGATATACTCCTCCAACCATAAGATGGTCTATATCCCTCCCCACACTCCAAAAATCCTGATTAGCAAAGTATCCCCTTTATACAATTGAGGTAAGAGAGAATCCGAAGAATTTAAAACTCTCCATGCTTGTTTCGCCAATAAAGCTTGGTTGAACTCAACAAAGTCTCAAAAACCAAGACCACCCAAAGACTTTATGGAGATTTATGGAGATTTTGACGGTTAATTATCTATTGTTTGAGTCTTTATGAAGATTTTGACGGTTGATTAAAATTCACAATGTTTCTAAAATCCATAATTATGTTCCACATAAACTTTATAGAGTTATCGTTAGTTTTCAATTTATCAAAGATGGTCATCACAATGCTTTTAAAACCTACAATTTAATGAACGTGTAACATCTTAATTTAAATTATGTAAACCAAACAATATTTGCTACTGAAAACAATATGGTCTAATATGGGTATAGACTCAATTACTTACACTCAAATCTTTTATTGCATAGCTGGTCCGAAAAGACCGTAAAAATTTACTTACAAATAACTTACTACACATATCTAACTTATTATACACAAAATGACTGTATTGTGTATTCTTCTTTCTAAATGTCACGTGTAAAACTACATTCACTATCATAATTAGTCATACATTTAGGAACGTTTTACTGTAAAAATAAAGAAACATCTACAATAATAATAATAATACTAAATTATACTTATATACATTATTCATAATCTTNTTATCAAAGATGGTCATCACAATGCTTTTAAAACCTACAATTTAATGAACGTGTATACATCTTAATTTAAATTATGTAAATCAAACAATATTTGCTACTAAAAACAATATGGTCTAATATGGGTATAGACTCAATTACTTACACTCAAATCTTTTATTGCATAGCTGGTCCGAAAAAACCGTAAAAATTTACTTACAAATAACTTACTACACATATCTAACTTATTATACACAAAATGATTGTATTGTGTATTCTTCTTTCTAAATGTCATGTGTAAAACTACATTCACTATCATAATTAGTCATACATTTACGAACGTTTTACTGTAAAAATAAAGAAACACCGACAATAATAATAATAATACTAAATTATACTTATATACATTATTCATAATCTTGATGACATATACAATATCAAAATAATAGCAACTGACATAATTAAAAAAAATAATAATAACCTCGATTCCAAGAGGGATAGAATCCTTGTATGAGTTAAATCAACTACATTGTCAAAATTGAATATATAATTTGATATCATTTTAAAATAATAAAACGTTAAAACTATAAGTTATATAAATATTAAAATCCGAAATTTAATTTAGTTTAAATCTGTAAAACATATTATTAAATTAAAATTCAATGAATATGTAGAGAATTCTATATATGTAATATAGTTAAAAATATTTTGATTGATTCAATTGAATAACAGAATCCTAAAACACTATGTAAGTACATATGTCCTCTCTTTTCATACATGCTCGAAGCATTTGTTTTTATGTAATTATGTAACATTTTGTAAGTCGAAAAAATACTCAGCATAAATAATAAGAATGAATATATGGAACAGGTTTACAAGAAAAGAAAAAGAATATATGGATTAGAACTACATGCCGTTTGGAGGTAAAAAATGTGAAGTCCTTGGTGTTAAAAAGAAGAGACGTGAGAGAAATTTGGATTGTGGAATTTACAATCGGAATCTCTATTCGTCGTCCGCGATACTTAGTTAGGGTTTTGAGGAGAAAATGACGAATAATCCTCCCCAATCCTCTGGTGGCCAGGTGCGAGAATCTCTCTCTTTTTGGGTTTCTGATGTTGTTGTTAGAAGACTAGTCTATGATGTATTGGATATGTAGCAGTTTCGGCCGATGGCGCCTGGGCAGCATTTTGTTCCTACAGCTCCACAGCCTTTTCACCTCTTCCCACTGAGACCAGCTCAGCCTGGGCAGGTGCCATATACTCAACCACAGCCAACTGCACCTGGACCTCCATATACAGTGAGGCTTCTGCTTCTGCTTCTGCTTCTGCTTCTTTTTCTTCCTCAGATATATCATCCCCTTTTCTCCTTCCTGCAGTTATATGCTCAGCACCCAACTTCTCAGATGCACTCTTGGCCTCCTCCTGTTAATCAAAGTACATCACTGGAGACCCTTTCCACCGATCCAGTAAGTGGCTTGTATCATACTTAACCCATTTATAAACTTACAAGGTATGACGAACAACTGACAGTGACTCCTAAATTCGGGTGACCTAGGGTTTCGCTCTAGACCACCCACAAACTCTTTTAAGCCTTCCTCTTAACAAATGTTGTTAACTCTTATCAAACTCACTTCTGCACGCACTATCTCTCTTATGCAGCTTTTCTTTGCAATTCACCCGACTAATCTGTCTTCTTTTTCTTCGTTTTCCTTGTTGGACAATAGGGAGGCCTGACTCCGCAATCTGCATCTGATTGGCAGGAGCATGCATCTGCTGATGGGAGAAAGTATATTACTAAACTACTCTTTCAGATTTAGGCATAATGTTTCATACATGACACTCTTTGTACTGTAGATTTGTCTTCACTCAGAATTGTATATTTAGTAGGACATTGTTCATAAGCTTGAATCTTTCACAAGGTCTTCCATGCAGATATGGTTTTATGGGTTTCAGCTATAAAAAGTTTGCCGCATCTTATCTTTTATAGGTATTATTATAACAAGCGGACTAAACAATCAAGCTGGGAAAAACCCCTTGAATTGATGACACCACTTGAGGTGAGTGTACAAAGTATTAAGTTATCTAAGATGGTTATAGTCCTGCTGGTCATGGAAGCATCCTAATGCTTTTAGTTTGTTTGACATTTTTACTAGTAATGTGGACGGTTGCATTCGTTGTCAGCAATATGGTCATACATGTTTCTGTTTCATTTGCATATTCTTTTAAACTGGTTTGGAGACATCATGGTAACTCTCGAGATATATGACAGCAGCTATGTGCTCATTTGAAAGCATTTTTCACTTTATTGAAACACTCAAAGCTTTTGATATCTATGATTGTTGGGATCAAATTGCTAATTTTTATAATGCTTGTTAATTTTTTTTCCTTCTGGTTTTCTTTTGTGCGTTTCATATCAAAAGTATCTTTTGTGCTTTTCATATTAACGATTAAAGTCTGTTTTTAACATACCACACTCGTTTTCTTTATTCGAATGAGAGGATTTCAAAAGTACTCTTGTCCCCTACTGTCTTAAGAGGTTTCTGTTGAGTAGTGAGTTTTGTTCCCCTTCTCCTGGTTTTTTGTCCTTTATTATTTTTATATAGCAGATTTTAATAAATATGTATCTGAGCATTGTTTTTTTCTTTTCTTATAAGTTTGGTTGGAAATCATATGCAAGAAGGATGAGATCTGTATNTTGTTCCCCTTCTCCTGGTTTTTTGTCCTTTATTATTTTTATATAGCAGATTTTAATAAATATGTATCTGAGCATTGTTTTTTTTTTCTTATAAGTTTGGTTGGAAATCATATGCAAGAAGGATGAGATCTGTATGCAAACAGCTAGATTAGTTTGGCTTCTTTTGAAACCAGTTGGTTGATAGACCTGACAAAGTTCTATCTTGGTTTCCTGCTTTAGCTTCCATGAATTTAATTTGGTGTTGCGTACAGCATGGTTGATATATTCGTTGCTACTATTCCCATAGGAGAGCACACGTCTTAGGTTTTCTTTCTTTGTTTACATTATCTTTTAATGACTTTCTGGGTTTCTATGGAAACAGATTTGATTGATTGATCAAAATCTATACTGTTGATGCATGGGTTGATTAATTGATCAAATTCTATACTATTGATGCATGGTTTTATTGTTTCTTTTATAAAATCTCTCAACAGAGGGCTGATGCATCCACTGTATGGAAGGAATTTACAACACCGGAAGGAAGGAAGTATGTATTTTTAAATTTAGTTGGTCTTTTGAATCATGCTTATGCTCTATTGTTGACTGATTTGTTGTTTTAATTGCCGCAGATATTATTACAATAAGGTTACAAAGGAGTCTAAGTGGACAATTCCAGAAGATTTGAAGGTCCGCTGATTTATTATCTCTCTCTCATCCATATCCCTCAATGCGAAGCCCACATTAAGCGTGCACAGTTTTTGTATGCAGTTAGCTCGGGAACAAGCGCAACTAGCTAGTGTGAAGACGTCCCTCTCAGAAGCTGAATCTACGTCTCTGTCTCACATTGCTGCATCATCATCTGATCTAGCAGTTAGCCTTACTGTTCCCAGCACTTCCTCAACATTTCCTGGGCATTCTTCTAGCCCCATTCTAGTGGGTTTGGCTGTACCTGTCAGTCGTCCTCCCCCTTTAGCTTCTGTTACACCAAATCCTGCTGCAACTAGTGAAACTGAGACTACTACAATGTACTATACATCCTTTGTATGTTTCATTTGATGATTATACACTCTATCAGGTCTCTGAATCCAGTTCTTGTGCCCATCTTGCCAGAAAAGCGGATAAATTACCGTCTCAGGAGGCAGATGATTCAAATGATGGAACTCCAGCACAAAAGAATGAGGCATGATTTTTCGTCTTCCTTTTTACAGTGAATCTAAAAGCGTAGTCTTCTATCATCCATTTCCATTCTTTCTAGTTTCATGTAAAAAGAGGTCACGAATAACTTGTACGAGTTAGTTTATGGAAATATCATTACATATTTTAGGTGTGATGATGCAGTGCTGTCTGGATATTTTTTGGCAAAGTGCTACTCAGTTAGTATGCTTTCTAATTATTTTGAATTTGTGTTAGGCTGAGAATAAGGAAATGTTGGTGGATGGAAAAGACAATTTGACTCCTGCTGGTGACAAATTAAATGTTGAGGAACCCATGATATATGCAACTAAGCAGGTATCTCTTATCCTAATTTTCTCTCTTGGTAACCATACACTAAGTTTTGTTATGCGAGTCTAATCATTTGCCATCCATTGGCATCTGTGCTATTGGTTATATTTTGCTTTAGGAGGCCAAAGCTGCTTTCAAGTCTCTTTTGGAATCTGTTAATGTTCAGTCCGACTGGACATGGGAACAGGTAATCTGGATGCTTATGGGCACATTATATATATATGGCCTGGATTCTCTCTGTTACCATCTACTGGTTTCATTGCTGACCATATCATCTCTTGCTAGGCGATGAAAGATATCATAAATGACCAAAGATATAATGCTTTGAGGACACTCGGTGAGCGGAAACAAGCTTTTAACGAGGTATATGGTTTCTTACTTTCTTAGGAATCATGTGCAAGTGCATATTAATATTCCTATCTGTAAACCTTTGCAGTCTTTGTTTATGATCGAATTATCTCTTTACTAGTGGATTTCCATTTTGATTAGCTTTATGCAAAAACATCTGATTGTTAAATGTTCACCAGTATCTGGGTCAAAGGAAAAAAGTGGAAGCTGAGGAAAGGCGAAGGAGACAGAAGAAAGCTCGGGAAGAATTTGTCAAGATGCTAGAGGTATGTACTAAAGGAGTCAGAAGTTCAGTGTTTGGTCTGATTAGTACTCAATAACTGGTTTATATGTTATAATCATCAGGAGTGTGAGGAACTTTCGTCATCCATGAAACTAAGGTGTGACTATCAGCTAATTATATGATCTTCGAATCTGGACTTTATTTTACTTGTACGTGTAAGATATTTGCTAATGGAAACTACTTTCTCACCAGCAAAGTAATGAATTTGTTTGAAAATGATGAGCGCTTTAAAGCTGTTGAACGTCCAAGGGATCGTGAAGATCTTTATGACAATTACATGGTGGAACTTGAGAGGAAGGTAATCACCTGGCTTCTTTTTTGGGGTTTTCATTTCTATGTTTTGGTTTGCCTGTTCTGTTATTTGGCAAGATACTGTACTCTGCTACAAAAAATAAGGCATGTCTGCGAACATAAAGGGATCTGGTCAAGGGAATATTTTCATGCGGGTTGTTACCATCCAAATGGCTCTTTTCAGTATGATCGCAATTGGCATATAATTGTGTCAAAGTAATGATTTTGCTGGGCACTAAATTTAAGGCTTACAGGAGATCTGGTGCCGCACCAGGATCGCTTTGGAAGCTTCTATAGAGAATGGATCCTGTTTCTTTTGTTGCTGTTTAGGTGTAGAGGTTCATTATGTGATTTGACATCAGGAGTCCATTACTCTGCAGGAAAGAGAAAAGGCAGTGGAGGAGCATCGGGAAAATATGGCAGAATATCGGAAGTTTCTTGAAACCTGTGACTATATCAAAGTATATCATTGATTGTGAAGCTAGATACTGCATACCTTTTTGTTTCATAGAACTGGCCATAATTTCTTTTATAATAAATTTGAAGGTTGGTTCACAATGGCGCAAAATTCAAGATAAACTGGAGGATGATGAAAGATGCTCATGTCTTGAAAAGATAGATCGCCTGATTGGTTTTGAGGTAAGGAACTTCATTGGTGAGTTCAGCTTGCTACATTAAACTTGGTTCCTAATGTTTGTTATCCCAGGAATACATTCTTGACCTAGAGAAGGAGGAAGAGGAACTGAAGAGGGTAGAGAAAGTAAGTTCGATCTCTAGGGATGTAACCTCATTTTGTTTTTATGAAGTCCCATGCTCATGCTTTCATCTTCATGTGGACCTAGGAACATATGATGCGGGCAGAGAGGAAAAACCGTGATGCATTTCGTGCACTATTGGAAGAACATGTCACTGCTGGCATCCTTACAGCCAAGACAGACTGGAGGGATTATTGCAATGAGGTGTCTGACCAATTTAGATCTTTGTTGGACAAATTATATTTCATGTTTGATTCTTATGCTCAGTGAATTTATATACAGTTAAGAGACTTGCCCCAGTACCAAGCTGTTGCATCTAATATGTCTGGCTCAACTCCAAAAGACTTGTTTGAAGATATCACAGAAGAACTAGAGAAACAGGTAACTTGGACTAGATATAGTCTATTTCTAAATGAATATAATTCTAGCTTTGCATGAATTTGATAGTTGTGATAATCAAACCTTTTTTGAATGTTTGATTGACAGTATCATGAGGATAAGAGTCGCCTAAAGGATGCTATGAAGTCAAGGAAGGCAAGTCAAGGATAGCTTGCATTTCTGCTAATCTCTTAGACCAAACTTACTTTTGTCTAATCCCTTTCTCTGCTTAGGTCTCCATGGTCTCCTCATGGACGTTTGAAGATTTTAAATTGGCTGTTTCGGAAGATCTCAGTTCTCAGCCAATACCAGACATAACTTTAAAGGTACCTGCTCAGTTGTGAAAAGAACAAGTGTCAGCAGATAAATTGTTTCCACTGGAAGGAATATATAACTGTTATGTTGGCCACTGTTTCAAACATCTGTTATGATTTGTGTAGTGCGTTTAACATTTTTCCTGGTAGTGCATCTAGATTCATGTTTGATGAGATTTACATAAATAATTTTGAATTAATACTCAGACAATAAAGTTCTGATTGGCAGCTTGTCTTTGAGTATGAAAAGGATGTATGATGTTGTTCATTTGAAGTTCAGTTGAATAGTTACAATTTTTTTTATTGCTTTGTTTAACAGCTTGTATATGTTGACTTGCTTGAGAGAATGAAGGAAAAAGAAGGAAAAGAGGCCAGAAAGCTTCAGCGTATGGCTGAAGAATTTACCAATCTATTGCACACTTTTAAGGTNTCAGACAATAAAGTTCTGATTGGCAGCTTGTCTTTGAGTATGAAAAGGATGTATGATGTTGTTCCTTTGAAGTTCAGTTGAATAGTTACAATTTTTTTTATTGCTTTGTTTAACAGCTTGTATATGTTGACTTGCTTGAGAGAATGAAGGAAAAAGAAGGAAAAGAGGCCAGAAAGCTTCAGCGTATGGCTGAAGAATTTACCAATCTATTGCACACTTTTAAGGTATATCTTACTTGTGGTGGCTTACTTTTTGTCTGGATTCTCTAGGACAATACACATAATTTTTGTTTTAGGAAATAAGCGCAGCATCAAATTGGGACGACATCAAACAACTAATTGCAGAAAGTCAAGAGTACAGGTACATAGTTTCTTGCTCTGAATAGAATGCTTCATGGTACAACCTTTTTAATGTTCCATTATGAATCTCCTCAGATCTATTGGAGATGAAAGTGTCAGCAGAGGGTATTTTGAGGAATATATAACAAGCTTACAAAAGGCAAAGGAGAAGGAGCGGAAGCGTGATGAGGAAAAGGTAGCAATTCTTGGTACCATGAATTTTTTTTCTTTACGTGAAACAGGTCCTTAAAGATGATTTCTTGTGGACTTCTCAGAATAAAAAAGAGAAGGAAAGGGAGGAGAAAGAGAAGCGGAAAGAAAAGGAGAAGGAGNAGAAAGAGAAGCGGAAAGAAAAGGAGAAGGAGAGAAGGGAGAAGGACAGAGAACGTGAAAAAGAGAGGGGAAAAGAAAGGAGTAAAAGGGAAGAATCTGATGGTGAGGTGAACGAAAGTCATAAAGAGGAAAGACGGAAGGGAAAAGATCGAGAGAGAAAAAATCGGAGACGGCATCACAATTCTGATGAAGATGTCAGCTCTGATAGGGATGACAGAGAAGAATCGAAGAAGTCCTCCCGAAAACATGGTCACGACCGCAAAAAATCAAGAAAGGTACTCCTTGACTTCAATTCTGACTCAGCTGAGCCTAAAATTTGTATGGTGGAATAAGATTACAAGAAATAAGAGGAACTGTTTGGTGGCAGCATGCAAACTCGCCTGAATCAGACAATGAAAGTCGGCACAAAAGACAGAAGAAGGAGCACCGTGAGAGTATTCGCCGAAGTGGCAATGAGGAGCTAGAGGATGGAGAGGTAGGGGAGGATGGGGAAATCTGACTTTAATCCTGCTAAGTGGTCACAAGTTTTCTCTTCATTTGAAATGTTATTGCTGCGTATAGAAGATATTTTTGCTTTCTTGTCCTTTGGATGTGTACCGAAATCTCTTGACTTCAAACCTTTTTTTTCCCCTACTATTCGCTTAAAAGAAAAAACACTCATATAATTCAATAAAGACAGGAATTTACGTTCAAAAGGAAGGCCTCCAGCACTTTTTTTTCTGTTAAAAGACACTGTGAATTAGCTGTACTTAGGGAATAAATCTATATCAGGAAAAATGTCAAAAGGGATTCGTACCTTGCAGCCTCTAAACACCATGCCACGTACTTTTTTATAATCAAGTTTTGCTTCTCTTTTCTATTTATCCCCATTGTTGATCATTTTTTTCA